>VDFB02196301.1:0-19889 GCA_007258455.2 Sequoia sempervirens | reverse complement strand
AAAATTTGTCTCATCAAAATCACCTAAGATTTGAACTTAAGATTGGTCGTTCAATACTTGGGAAGTGGTTTTGTGTTAACCGTTGGCCAAATGTGGGTGACCCTATCTATAATAAAGATTCAACAAATCTACTCCTCTTGTTCTAGCCTTAGTAAAATCCCATCTCCCCATTGAACTATCCCTATTGTGGCCATGTCACCTGAATTATATCAGTACATATGGCCTACCTTCTTTTCCACGTAGTAACCTCTACTAGGCTTAGCCTTCTCCACTAGCGACCTCCACTGGGCTTAACGTTCTCCACTATTGACCTTCATTGGATTTAACCTTCTCCACTATCCCTATTGTGGCCATGTCTCCTAAATTGAATTAGTACATATGGTTGACCTTCTTGTGCAGGACAATTGTAATGGGGGTCCCTGTTAATGGATCGACTCAGACTTTTTAGTTAGATGGACTTGGAGGGTAGTGAACAACAACTGGAGTGCCATTGGAGAGGGATAAATGAATTAATTCATTAATTCATTGAACCCAAAATGTGTCGTTGGAGCATCCATTTCTCGTGAAAATCCCCTATGTCTCTGTCCTGAGGAAAAGCTAACAAGTTCTAGTGGGACTTCCTCTAATGCATGCCCCTGCTCCCAAAAATAGAAAAGAAGAGATTTCCTTAATTTTACCAGCAACTATACCCCCAACACATCCCCACACACGTATTGCAATGAGTATAAAATTGAGCTACATTATAAAATCTTATTCTAGTTGAAGAAGCAACAACAAAATAAGAAGAAACCTAATCAATTGATAATGTCATCCTTTATATTCTCTTTAGTAGATTTGTACCCATGAGTAGATTTTTTTGACACATGAGTAGAATATTTGTATTGATCAGTAGATTTTTTGGACACACGAGTAGAAGATTTGTATTGATGAGTAGATTTTTGGGACACACGAGTAGATTTGTTGGACACATGAAATTGCTAGGATTTGTTCAGAACAAAAAATATTTTCCATATAAGCCCCCCTGATTTCATGATACAAACAAATCCGCTCATAATTAATTAATTAATCGAGGCAACCTGCTAGTCTACAGATTCTATACATAACATGCCATCCCCCCACTATCTATCCTCCACCATAGAATAGTAGGGGTAGGCATATTCTAGATCCCATTTGCGCCCCCTACTATTTTAAGGTAGTGGGAATTAGGGGAAAGGAGAGGAGGGGGAGGATTCACTCACCTACCTTTATATGGCTATTTTTGTCACCCGCAGCTGGCCATAGGAAGATATAGAGGATATTATCTCAGGGGGAAGAACAAGATTTTTGTGTTGAGCAAATCCAAATATTTCCCGTGTTGAACAAATTTGAAACTTGGAATCAATCCCCTCCCTACATAGTTTCATGTCCAATTTTGATAGTGTCCCCACGTCCATACCATAAAAAAAATTCATGTGTCCCAAAAATCTAAAACAAATCATTTGAGGTGTCAAACAAATCTAAAGATAAATGGCAACAATAGTACCAATTTTATGGATAAATGGCAGTAGTAGTGGCCTTCGATTATGGTGTTGGCATGTTACGTATAGAACTTGTACCCATGAGTAGATTTGTTCGACACAATTTGTACCCATGAGAACTCTTTGTTTGTTTCTTCAAATTCAAAGTGGGAATGTCACAACAACTAGCTCTACCCTCTGCCACCCAGGCTCCCCCCTCTTACTATTCTTGTTCTTGCTAATTTTTCAAAGTGGGCATGTAATTGGCACCTCTCTGCCCTCTGCCCGAGATCCCCCCTTCTTATTGTTCCTATTATTTTTATAGGAATAAAAATGTTCTAGACATTTATCCATTGTTCATGTTCTTTCTATAGGAATATAGATGATCTGGACATTTCTAATAGATGATCTGGACAAATTTTAGGCAAGCTAATAATTCGGTCTTGTATGAAATTGCAACAATTATGTTGTCCTAGGGGTATAGGAGGTCATTTTAATGCTTCTATACTCATTTGCTTTGCAAAAATTATGTTGTTAGTATCATCCTTATCATGTCAGTAGTAGTCAAAGCAGTAGCAGTCTTATCATGTTTGCAATACCAACCTTATAAAGTGAAAATATTTCAAAATGGATATTGGTCGACTCTTTAATTCACTAATTAATGAATGAATTAATTAATTAATTAAGGTTCACTATTGATTCTAACGTTATGCCCTTCCACCAAGGCCCAATACCCCCAACAAAAGGAGTGTGGTATTGAATAGGGTTTTTTGAGGTAATTCACTACTCTCCCTAAGTATCTTGTTCCAACCATAAAATATTAGTGTCTTGTTCCAACCTTCACATAAGTAATATAATCATTGTAAAGAGAGGGCCTTCCCCAGTTGGGGGTGGGGACCCGGGTGGAGGTGGCTAGGGCTCCGGTTGGGGGTGGAGCCTTTCTAGCCTTCCAATTAAAATATCTTGTCCCTATTGTCAAGATAGGGCCTTCCTCGATTGGGGGTGGGGCCTTTTTGACCTTCCAATTAAAATATCTTGTCCCTATTGGGATTAGTAATCTAACCTTACAATTAAAATATCTTGTCCCTATTGTCAAGATAGGGCCTTCCTCGATTGGGGGTGGGGCCTTTTTGACCTTCCAATTAAAATATCTTGTCCCTATTGGGATAACTAATCTAACCTTCCAATTAAAATATCTTGTCCCTAATGTAATCCGACCTTTCAATTAAAATATTATCCCTATTGGGATAAGTAATCTGACATTCCAATTAAAATATCTTGTCCCTTGGCTTGTCTTTTCCATTGGGGCTGGGGCCTTTCCATCCTTCCAATTAAAATATCTTATCCTAGATAAGTAATTTGACCTTCTAGTTAAAATATCTTGTCCTTGTCCTAATATTAGCTATTATTAGAATTATTAGAATTAGAATGCTAGAATATTCTAGCTAATATTAGAAAAGAGGATACTTTAAAAATATTGCATGTGTCAAACAAATCTAATGAAATGAAGAGTATAACACCCCCTGTGACCTGGCCCATACACACAATTCCATCTAGAAAGAATTATCGGTAGGCTAGCCAAGGATAGTCAGCCAATCAATGAACACAAGATATCCTCCACTATTGTCTAATAGCATACCTTGACGAGGCACATTATTGCAGATTATTACTCTGATTCGAATGCTATTCAAAGTTTCAAAGAAAGTTTCCCTAACTGTACTCTAAATTGTACCCTATACCCTCTTGTGTGGAAGGAAAGGCCATCTATACCCAAGGAAAGGAATATAGTTTTGACTTGTTTCCCTAACTGTACTCCAAACTATAAAGATGGAAGGAAGGAAGGATATATTTGACCTACCTATGCAGGGGTAGTGCTATAGGGTAAGTGCTTTAATTTCATTACTAATGAAGCTTGAACTGAACCTAATGAACCAAAAGGAATTCGAAAATTCCTCAAAATCCATTAGGTTCAAGCTGGCAATAAACCAAAAGGAATTCAAAAACTTTTCCTAATTCATTAAGTTACAGCTGGAAATAAACCAAAAGATCAGCACCAAAGTGCTGCCCCATTAAATGGAAATGTTGGCTGGTGAAAGTTGGAAATAAACCAAAGGGAATTTTCAAATTCATTAAATGGAAATGTTGGTTGGTGAAAGCTAGAAATAAACCTAAAGGAATTCGAGCTAGCTGGTTAAAGCTAGAAATAATCCAAAAGGAATTCAGATTTCATTTTGAACTAATCATGAGTATTACGTATAATGAAACACCAAAAATCCAACAACATTTCAAGAGCTAAAGCGAGAGAGTCTATAGAAGTGGGAAAGATAAATGAAGAGGCGACTAAGTGGTATAAATGGCTATTCAACTGAAAAGGGAAACGAGGACGAAAGAGGAATGGCATAATCATGCCCAAACTAATTGCTACTCATAAATATCTTTTAGAGAAATATCACTTTATATCAATGCTCCTTACTTTTCTATTAATTGGGATTTGGAAAAAGTGGGGAATAAGGACTCGAGAGAAAGAAATGCAAGGGGATAACAGTTATCCTTTCCCTCCACCATAACCAATAGGAATATACATCCCATACAAAATTTGAGTGTTAGTGATGTGACCACGGGCATTGTTTCCTTTGGGAAATATCACATCGAAAGAGAGGCAAAGGAATTGAGGTCTATCTCTATTTGGTTTTTTGCTTTAAAATGGGAACAATGTGGTCAGTTTTGAGTTTATGGCTTGTCCATGGGTTCGATCGAGCGAGGTTCATTCAAACCCCGTGATCATCCAAGACAACAAACCGTTTACCAATACTTCAACATCTGTATAAACGCCCTTTGAAAATCATTGCCACTTCTAAAAAAAACTCATTGGTCATTTTAAGGAGAATTGTTGGATGGAATATACAATATGATGTCCTAGAAGAGGCGATGAAGAGATGTTCTTGGAAATAACTTATGAGAAAAGGAAAATTTCCTTGATGAAGTACATTGATTGATGGACCAGAGATCGAGGTGAATAGGGAACAAATGAATGGATGACTGTCTGCCAAGAGGATGAGAAAATTTTTGAGCGATGATGATAAAAAGAGGGAGAAGGCAGGACTTGCCCACATTTTATTTGTTATTATTTTCAATTGCTACTCTAAGTTGCAATTTCGATGTGAGTTTTATTACAATATAAAAATAATTTTATAAATGATTACATAAGGCAAGTAAAATCAAATTTTAAATTAGTTTCCCTTCTTTGGAAGGCTGGGATTTTCTTGACTTCACTTTGGACCCCATTGATGTATGGGATAAGTTAGGTGACAAAGATCCACCACCTCCACCTTCTACTATTGCTTTTGTCACTCAATGACCTTTCTTGTTTATACTTTGTTATGCTTTGGGCTTGGCTGATTTGGACTTTAGGGGTGTGATTTCATATCCACCTACCATTTTTTTTGTGAATATGTGTACTTCTATTATCTAACTTAATAGAAATGTTGACACCTAGTCATAAAAATTTAGATTAATTAATTTAATCATTATTTGGTGCATGATCATTCAATTAAAGTCACTGCTAGGGAAAAAGAAGGTGTCTCAACCTTCGATTTTTCCCATAGCATTGATTTTCTAAATATTGAATGTTGCTAATTTTCTCACATTGTTTTGTAAGTTACAACTTGCAGTTTCTATTTTGATGAGGATTCAAGTTGGAAAGTTGATTTTATAGGTGGAGTTGTGCATAGAGAAATTATCTATTTCCATGTTGACTTTACATGGAATGTGACTTTTTGAGGTGCAGTTATTTTGGCAAGTGCAGTTTTTGCAGTCTGGCATGTGGTGATAATTGGAAACTTATTGTTATGCATGTGCAGTGGTTTTGACACTTTCCATGTTGCATCTTCAGCCTTTGGTAGTCAATTTAGAAATGTCTAATTTGTGCATTGTAAGCTCTATAAATATGTTTTTCTACTTGAGGAGTTGTGAGAGAAGATATTGAATTCACATGGGTTATGCTATTGGATTTTCTCCAGATGGAATAGGATATAAATCTCCATGTAAAGGCTTAGAGCCAACAATTGTATTGTAACTATGTATTTGGTTGTTGAATAATACAATGGATCTATTCTTTTGGGGTGTGGGGGTTTTTGCCTTAAAGGGTTTTCCCCATGTAAATCTTTGTGTTCATGTCTTATGTTCTTTCATGTTTAATGATTATGTTTAATGAATCTATTTAATGCATGTTGTTGAAATTGGCTGATCTTGCATGATCTAAAATTGCACGAGCTTTCCTCTAAGGATTAATGGTGGGAAATAAACTATATCTGATTCCACTTTATGGCATAGTAGTACATGTTTTTTGAGTTTCTTTGAAGAAACATAGCTTACCGAAGGAACCTACTAATTTCAGATGTTTATTCTGGGATGAATCAATTTCCCTTCAATTGGTATCGAAACTTTCTTCTGGGATTTTCTTTTTGCTTGCATGTGCAGGTTTGTGAGTTGTATGTACTTCCATGTGTGTTGCATGTACTTGCATGGACTCGCATGTGGCTTGTTCTGGTATGTTGATGCATGTAAGAATTTCTGGTGTTTCTGGTTCTCGGTATTCCTTCTGTGAAGATTTCTTAGCCTGGAAAGCTTGAGGAAGTCTGAAGGAATCAACTAAAGATTGATCCTTTGGTGAGTGGAAGTTCTTTCTTTTTTGTTATAGTTTCAGAAGACAACACAACTTGAAGTATGGTGAAGATGGAGAAAATGGAGTTGATCGTATTGAAATGATGTGATCTGAAGCTTGTAGTTGACAACAGAATAATCCTAATGCATGGGGTGGGATTTTTCACTTTGTGGTTGTGCTGTAGCAAAGATTTCATATTGGATGTTTGTGTGAGAGGCTCCTTGGTGATATGGAGAAGCTTGGGTTTTTTTTCAGCTATGGAGTAATGTGCTTATGTTGGGTGTGTTTCCCTGGTATTGGAAGGCATTGTTTTCTGCTACCCTAATTGCATGTAGGCTATGGAGTTGATCATTGGATGATTTGGAAGCTTTTGCAATAGTTTGTCTCCCTTGGATGCATGTGCATGTTGGTGGTTATGGAGTTGGCCTTAAACGGGCCTGGAGTTCTTGAACTAATTTTTCCTTTCATGGATGCTTTGTACTTGCATGGCTTGGATTCATGTTCCTTGGATTTGAGGGTTTTATAGATTTTCCTAAAAAATCTATGGTTATGCTCATCTATGATAATCCATTATTTTGGTTTAACAATTATGATGTTTTTGTAGACTTTTGAGTCTTCCAGATGAAGTGGGTGTGAATGTGCATGTGTGTTTTTCAAACAGAGTGGTTTTGCAAGTTTTACACGGTCAAGAAAAACTTATTTTTTTGTGGAGTTGTGATTAAGCTATTTTCCAAACCCTGGCTTTTGGGGTGTTACCAAATGAGATAGTTGCATTTTTGCATGCATGCTTTGTGCATGGTGTGAGGAGGTGAGATGCTTTCTCTATATGGGGATGATAGTATGTGATTAGTCACTCAACATTTCTATGGTGATGCTTGGTGTATTCCTTGATTTTGGTGCTCATTGTGGACATGATTGGAAAATTGGATCTAAGCTTGATCTGGTGTTTGAGTCATGTTGTCTACATGATTATTCTCTTTGAGATCTCATTTTTGTAGTTTCTAGTGCGATAATGGGTTTGCATGTTGCATTGATTGGATCTACGGGTTGTGCAATGTTGTGGGTTGTCTTTACCTACATGATTGCATAGATGATTTGGAAGTGGACTGTCTATATCCATGAGGTTTGATTAAGTGTTGATGCCTACTTGTTAGCTGGCCTTGTCTGTGGTCACTTGTGCATTGGTGTGGTTGCTTTGAGATGAGAGGATGGATGATATAAGAGTACCTGGATAATCAATGTTGGAGTCCTGTAGCATGATGTATTTCCATGATTTGGAGATCTTGGTTTCACTTGGTGTGATGAACAATATACTTGTATGTGTGTGGACCTGGACGATTTTCAAATTTGGAAGATGGTGTGTCATGTGCTTGGAAAGCTCGATACCATGGTTCAATGGGAGTTTTATTAGTGTCTGTGTATCCATCACTATGTGGTGAATGATCTTCTTTAGTGATGTAGATGTTTCAGAGGGACTCTTAGATCTTGTTGTTGCAGAAGGGTTTCTTCACATTTGCATGTGAACACTATTTGAGGATGTGTAGCATCTCGAAGCCATGGAGGAATCTTGTGGTCTTTGGGTTGAGGTGTTGGTGGTGCTTAACAGGTGATGTTGGTTAAGAGTTTGTTTGTTTTATGTCTTGGTATACTCTTGATTGTGCATTAGAGTTTTGGCATGATGCATTTCTCTTGAGACCATGGTATGTTCACTTGGAGCATGGGATCTCCTAAGGGGGATGGTAAGATCATGATGTCATGATAAGTTCCTGATTCAGATGATTGGAGCTTTGACAATGATCTAGTGATTCTATGTGTTTTGGGTGCATTGGTCATATACTTGAGAACTTCATGACAATGTAGTGATGCATTTGGAGTTTAGCATGAGATGATTATTTTTTGGTGCTCATGGATACATGGAGAATGAGGTGAGGTTTTATTTTTCTTGAGATGAGAGAAGTGTTGTTGAGATGGTTACTCTTGATGAGATTTCAATAGAAAGTTCAAGAAGTCTACAACTTGGTTGGACGTGAGTTCAATAGAGACCTATAAGGAGATTGCTCTTGGACATGAGTCATGATGGCTTGCATATCTTGGAGGAGCATTCTCATTCCCCACTCTTGGTCTACTTGGAAGCTTATTTCTTGAGAGGTATTGCCCATTGTTTCTCTCAAACACTTTATGCTCTCTTTCATAGACATGGATCTTGAGTTGCTATTAGATGGTTCTGGAGGATTCATTGTGAGAGATGGATAGCATGGTAATCTACCTAGGTTTTCATTTTCATTTATGATGATCATAGGGGATGGTAGTGGGTTGATTTCCTGAGATGGGAAATGGAGTAGTTTGATCTTCTTTGAGAAGCTTACATCCATGTAGATACATGTTGCATATGTTATGTTTGATCTCTTGAGCTTGAACTAGTTTGGATGTTGTTATGGCTTTTCTCTTGGGGTTGTGAAGAAGATCTTACTTGACATAGTTGGCACTTAGATTTAGAGGTGTATGTATAAGGGAATGCTAAATATTTATGATTTGCAAATTTTTCTCTTTAGTCTGGTTTTTCTTCCTGTATGTTCGAATTCATATGACTTTAGATGTGAGATTTCTATGTGGAGCTATGGTGATCACTGGTTTTTGGTCATGTGTTGTCACTTGGCTGATGAAATGGAGGTTCTTGTATCTCGTTCTTCTGTTGGATATGGAGAACATGGGAGAATTGTGGAAGATTATTGAGAGAGATGTTTCTTGCAGCGGTTGGTTGCAGGATTTGCAAATTTTTGTGGATGGTCCTTGGTAATACATGGCTACACTTTCTATGTGCTATGATTGGTAGACTTGGTATGCCTTTGATTGTTTCAGATTTGGCATTACCCATGCGGTGGGAGTTCCTAGATTTGTTTGATCTTCTTCAACTAGTTGACACATGGAGCTTGTATTTACACTTGATGGGTTGGCTATGTAGGTGGCATGAGTTTGCTGATGTGGATACCTTCTAGGTATGGATGATTGGATGGATTAGCACTTGTTGTGTGTGCTATTTTTAGTTGCATGGGTTGGTCAATTGGATGGGAGCAGTTAGTTTCCTGGTTGTTGTTTTAATTGATGTTTTATCTTGTTTTCTGTAGGATGACTTCATGGTTATGTTCGGATTGTGGGCTTTGAAGTTGATGTTATTGATGCTTATGTATAGCTTGTGAGTACAGTGAAGTGGTGGCAATAATCTGTAGCCTTTGTTATCAGTTGGATTTTATGCTTGTGTTCTTTAGACTGGTGCATATACACCATGGTTCATTCCTTTCCTTTGGAGGATGGTTGGAACTGCTGCCTAAGATGGTGGACATCTTGGATGTTGTTGCGGGTGTCTGGGTTGGAGCACGAAAACATTGTTTGAGATTCTTGTGATTGCATGTATGGATGTGATGATGTATTTTCATTGGTTGAATCTTAGCAGTTAAATCTTGTTACTTTCATCGACTCTTAAAAGGTGTTCAACAAGTGGGAGAATGTTAGGGAAAAGAAGGTGTCTCAACCTTTGATTTTTCCCATAGCATTGATTTTTCTAAATATTGAATGTTGCTAATATTCTCACATTGTCTTGTGAGTTACAACTTGCAGTTTCTATTTTGATGAGGAGTCAAGTTGGAAAGTTGATTTTATTGGTGGAATTGTGCACAAAGGCATTTTTTATTTCTGTGTTGAGTTTACATGGAATGTGACTTTTTGAGGTGCAGTTATTTTGGCAAGTGCAGTTTTTGCAGTCTGGCATGTGGTGATAATTGGAAACTTACTGTTATGCGTGTGCAATGGTTTTGGCACTTTCCATGTTGCATCTTCAACCTTTGGTAGTCAATTTACAAATGTCTAATTTGTGCATTGTAAACTCTATAAATATATTTTTCTGCTTGAGGAGTTGTGAGAGAAGATATTGAATTCACAGGGGTTATGCTGCCATATTTTCTCCAGATGGAACAGGATATCAATCTCCATATAAAGGCTTAGAGCCTGCAATTGTATTGTAACTATGCATTTGGTTGTTGAATAATACAATGGATCTATGCTTTTGGGGTGTGGGGATTTTTACCCAAAAGGGTTTTCCCCACGTAAATCTTTGTGTTCATGTCTTTTTGTTCTTTCATATTTAATGATTTCGTTTAATATTGAATCTATTTAATGCATGTTGTTGAAACTGGTCAATCTTGCATAATCTAAAATTGCATGAGCTTTCCTCTAAGGATTAATGGTGGGAAATAAACTATGTCTGATTCCGCTTTATGGCATAGTAGTACGTGTTTTTGAGGTTCTCTGAAGAAACATAGCTTACCGAAGGCACCTACTAATTTCAGATGTTTGTTCTAGGATGAATCAATTTCCCTTCAACCACAACCACATTGTTGCTGAGCAATTAAAAAATAAAGCTATTAATTTATTTTCTAAACCTTTAATTAGTCACAATAACCTATACTTTCAACTATAATGCAATATGCAGGACCTGTCAACTACATGACAATTGTTTATAAATGTTTTGCAAGATGATGAGTTAAAGAATGCCTTTCCTTTTTCATGGAGTTTGAAAAAAAATACACATCAATATTCTAGGTTAATTTTCTTATTGTTTTACATAGTATAAAAGTAATGTACAATCTTAAAATCAAGTATGTTTTTGGATGTAATCATGTTAGAATTTTTTACACCAACATTATGGATCATACTCCATAATTTATCATTAAAATGTAGAGAATGAATAATCAAATACCATCAAGATGCAAAGAAAAAATATCATATGTTAATTTTCTTATTATCTTTACATCAATTTACAATATAGAAATAATGTATTGTACTAAAATCAAGAATGCTTTTAGATGTTCATGTGTGAATTTGTTACATCAACATTTCAAACTATATAATCTATGATCCATTTCTACATCCTAATTGTTGGAAATAGGATGCCATTTAATTGCAATCCTAAACATTATTTATTTTATGTATCTCCTAAGTCCTTGGAATGTGTTCATCAACACTAGGATTAGGAAGAGATTAATATTTGATGAAATAATCATGTTAATTGACATTTGTAATTAATTCTAAATGTTAGGAGCATGTAAGGGGCGTCCATTATGAGTTCCTAAATAATAGGGGCACATGGGGCACCCACATGGTAGGTGGCACTCACCCTGAGTTTAGTTAACTATTCGGAGTAAAAGATAACACTTTTGAATGCATGTGAAGATCATAGGAGTTAGGGTTTGGTGTTTGCATGCATGAAGTTCAGTTCAGTTCAGTTTAGTTTAGTTCAGTTCAAAATTAGTTTAGTTTAGTTTAGTTTACTTTAGTTCAATTCAGTTCAGTTCAGTTATGGTTCAATTATCTTCAATTTGTTTTAGTTGAATGCTAGTTGACTTCAATTAACTTGGAATGCATGACTAATGATTTGAGTTGCATGATAGATAATAGGGACTACCTTAGTTAACAGGGGATGACCATTCTTGCGAATGGTGTTGAGAAATGTTTCAATTAACAAGAAATGGCTTGTACCCAACTTGGGTGCCCAAGTTGTCTTCTTGGTATTAACTCCTTTGCATGTTGAGATATTTTAAAGGCTTAATTAAGTGGGACCACTCTTGGGCGCTTACTTTGAGGATAGAGCCTTGAAGATATTTACAGAACAAAGGTTAAGTTGCTACCAGTTTGGGACGCCCAAATGCATGAAGATGAGGATTTGACATTGTTCTTCACAACATAACTCTATTTGCATGAGATAGGCATACCTTTTAGGGATAGGGCTTGAGCATTGTAATTGTAACTCATGTTGAGTTTACAAAGCTAATTAAAGCCTATTTATCTCAAGCAAGTTGGAGAGAGTTATTATCAATTTTATTGTAGGTTGTGAAGAAGATTTGGTGAAGGCAAAAGAAGCATTCTCAAGCAAAGATTGGAATTATTGTAATCTACTTCAGAGATTAAATAATACATTGATTCTTGGTGGAGTTTTTTCCTGAAAGGATTTCTCCACGGTATATGCTTGTGTAATATTTCTAATATTTTGTCTAATTCTTCTATCAACTTTTGTCTACATTCTACAAACAGTAAAATGGATTAATCAAATAATCACCCACAAAGAATATGTAACATAAGGAAAAACTTATTTAGATCAGCAATATTAAAGTTTTACAAAGTATTAAGCTAAGAAAATACCTCAATTTTCAACACTAATGATAGATCATGAAATATGATCCAAAATATTGATATGAAAAACTTACACAATTACATCCATAACATTCTTGATTTTAATAACGTGGACTAAAATATAACGTGTATTTATAATTTCATAAGGACACACAAGCTGTGATTGAAGAACAAAGTAAGATATAGTCTATTCTAATTATAAGGGTGCATAAAATCTGATACAAATTCTATTCTGGTGGTATGAAACTAATATAGTTTTGCTCTAATTTCATAAAGACACAAAAGCTGTGACTGAAGAACAGAGTAAGATATAGTCTATTCTAATTATAAGGGTGCAAAAATTCTAACATAAATTCTATTCTAGGGTATGAAACTGACTCTACATATGGGCCATGTAATGATGTTGGGGAAGGATGAGATCTTAAGGAGAAGACAGATGCAATCTTGTTGAAAGATGATGTTCTGTAATCTTCTGATGAACATAATGCAGATTAGTACGCCCTAAGCCATATATTGTCTTGATTTATTTACTTATTATGTATAGTCTTTTCTGCACAACGTGTTACATTATGTTAAGTTATATCTGCTCAATAAGGGGATTCAGGATAACCCACTTCATATTAGTGGTGAGTTGCCTGAGAATTAATATGCCAACACAAGTTTATTAGTTAAGTCTTAGCTATGGTCTAACAGTGTAGAATCATTAAATAGCTAACAGTATTACTTAAGATGGTTGATTGTTTATAAATCATTAGAATCTGGACATGACTTCAATGCAAATGAGTACTTCTGTAAGGGAAGCCAAGTGGGTGTTAGAGTACCTACCTTGTAATGTTCTGGGTAGTTTTTGATATTTTGGTGAGGCGGTAGGTAAAGGTCATGCCTTAATTTGACATAGATGCCACAATTCACATATATACATGCTTCAGCTCCTACAACCAACCCTCCATGGACTCAGTATTTGCTATAGGTTCACCATCTTGAGATGAAAAGAAAGTATTCATTATCCTTATATTGATGGCAAGGAGCTTGATGCGGGATTCCTTAGCATGTAAATAGCACTCTTGAAGTGTGATATGGCAGCGAACAACATTCACTCATTTACCTTGAGTTCTTTAATTGATGTCAAACTTTCCCATAGGAAGATCCATGCTCAGATGATAATTAACTTATTTGAGGATTTATATACTCTCCGCTGGTAGATATGAGTCGTGATTCATGCCTAACAAGGAAGTCTACTTTTATAGCAGATTCAGATAAGTTCTCTTCTTCAGCTTGGTATACATATGATATCGATATTATTCTAAGCTATTGGTTGGGATAGTTGGCCATTAGATTGTGGCCTCTGGTTCTTCTTGCTACTTTGCTCTAGCTGCTGACTTTCTAGAGTGAGATTGTTTATGGTTACAGGGGGAAATATTAGGCAATTTTTTCAATTTTTACCAAGTACACAACAATGCAGAGAGCACCCAGTTAGGGTTAGATAAATCAAACCAGCAGATTACAAATAACTCGTTGCCAAGAATGCGCACTCAATCTCAACAAGAGAGAGGTCATATGGCAAGAGGAGCGTCAGTGCCTTAAACAAAATGCAACTGAAGGTAACTCTAACCAAGAATGTGTCCGCGAAGGACGAACATATGGTCAGAGGATCTTCTACGCTACAAGTACTGAAAACAAACTCAACACCAAGCATGTGCTACCCAATCCAATATGGAAAGGAGGCGACCATATGGTGGAGTGCTAAGAATTACAATGCAATTAAGGGAAATAAGCAAGAATGTTGCAGTACTCGACGTCAAGAATGTGCTTTCCAACCCAAGACGGAATGGGAGCTACCATATGATGGAGATATAAAGAAATACAATTGCGTATACAGAATGTAAAGTAAGACTGAGAGAAATGCTGACAGTACTACTGTTCAGCTTACAATGAATATTTAAATGCCTGCAAGATCAAGTATTAGAACTCTTCAAATTGCTGCAACAACAAGGAATCTTTTACAAAGCCTTTAATGATTTCCTAACACCAATCCAAGAAGGAGAATGCAGATTTCTCAAATCTGATTATGACAGACCTGCACTTTAAAATATATAACCAGCAACACAGATCCTTGTCAAAATGCTCATAACTCTCTCATTTCTCACCCAAATGATCTCAAATCTGATGCAATAGACCTTCAAAATGATGGCGCCTAACTTAGTAATAAGAAATGGCATCTAAAAGTGGTTATTAATTACTGACACGAATCCCAAGGCACTCCAGAAAGTACGGCCTTCAAGGAATGACGAATTTGCATTATAAAATCATAAACTTCGTATTAAAATCTGCAAATATTCATGAAGGGGCGCCTCCAACAGGGAAACACAATGAGACAATACCCAAAACGAGAATGTTTAAGATTTGAGACTTGTGAGCAGAAATATACATTCAGCAGTCATGACCAGCAACTCTGGAATTGACAGGAAATGATAAAACTCAACTACGAAGGATAGGAAACCAACTATAACTGAAAAGACAAATCAATAACACTCAAACCTCTCAACTAGTTGCTGTCTTTCAAGCAAGAAGAAGAGCCAAGCTAGGAGGCCTTCATTCCTCGAAGCAATCCCAAAGCCAATCTGGCAGCATAACATTCCTGTAGACAAAAGATAATTCAAAGAGAACCAATGGCTTCCTTTTATAATTTCCAGTTGACCCGTCTCGAAACCCTAATCTTCTTTTTTGAATCAAACCCTAATTCTCCAATAGGTGGCGTCCCACTTTCCCAAGCACAACTTTGACTTTTAATATCACTTTATTTCTTCCTTGAAGTTGGCATCCAATTTATGCTTGAATTAAACTTCTTTATAAGAAATATAATTAATTTCCTTCAATGAAGCGCCACCCAAAAAGAACATCTTTTAAAAACAACTTAAAGTGAAGTTGCTAGGCCAAGGGGGTTAATGTTAAAATATAACATTAAAACATGACTTAATTGAAATAATTCGACTTATCTCTCCAATTGTGCCCCAAAGCCAAAAATGAGTAAGCCAACTGATCAGTCTGAAGTAGAAAGCCAACCGTGCCGAAACCAACAGGACCACTGCCAGAAATAGAATTTACTAAAAATAGTAAATTCCAGAAAGTGCTCGGAATGCCAAGAAAAACATACCACTGCGAAGCTCTCTGAAAACCCAGAAAGAATCCGCCATTAAAACAACCAACCTCGAGCAAAAACATCCTCCAAAACGTGAAACCCTAATTTTGCCACTGACTAGCCAACAACACACTGGGAATAGGCTATCAATCACTGAAAAGTGAAGTGCTAAAAGCGAGGACATTATGAAATCCTAGCAATCGAGTGCATTTCTTTTTATGGGACGAGTGTCAGGAACAAAAGCTTGATACAATTTGGTACAGTATTTTTTCTTATGCCATTTCCAGAGTGTTATAAAATGTTTTTAAGAGGTTGTTTTCTTCAGTTAATGGACTTTTAGTTTCGGGTTTCTAGCTTTAATTGCATGTTTTGGATCAGAACCATTCATGTATGCATAGATCTCTCATTCTGTTTTCGAATCAGTTTGTTAAAATGAATTTCTTTCTTATATTTTGGAATTTAATTCTCAATCAAGTGAAGGGTCCAACATTCCAAACATTAAAGAATATTTAGAATTTCATGTCCTCAGAAGTCAGAACTACATGACAAGAAAGTATACAGTGTATTAGCATTGATGCATAACAGTCCAATTTATGGCTGCTGTTTTTCTTGAAGAGCATGTAATTGCCCTATTACAGATGCGTCAGCTGTTGTCGGGGGAGTATGTAACCACCTGACCATTTTCCTTTTGGAATATGTAACCGCCCATACTGCAAATTTGTTAAGAGACTTCTCAGGGAACACATTAACTGCCCGGTTTACTCTCTCTAGTGCGTAGTTTGCTTTTAAGATGGGGTTCTGAGGATGCCTGGAAAGGGAGTTTTTTAAGAGAGTCGTTTTCTGTTTTTGTTTTAGATGAGGATTGTCCAAGAAGAGGTTGAGAAAGAACATGTAATTTGGCTCAACATAAAAGACACATTTTTTTTCTGTTGGAAATTTGGCTCCCTTTTTATTTTCTATTATGCATTTTCCTGTTTGTTCTTTCTTGGTTCTGTTATTTGCTGCCTTAAATTGCAGGCACTAGTAACCACTACAGTATCAAAGAATCATAAGATGTTGGGAGTAAGAATTCATAAATGTTCTGAATAGTTAAGAGGATAATTATGGTTATGAATATGGATGTAGAGATATTGTTGTTTTATGATGTGAAAATGAGGTTAACGTTAACCAAGTTGGAAGGAGAATTTAGACAAAGGTAGAGGTAGAAGCAAACAAAAGACAATCAAATGAAGTAGCAAAAATCAGAATTTGAGTTGGAAGAGTTATGGTGGACATTGGAGAAGCATTAGGCAAGTAATAATGGGAAAGCAATAAAGAAGAAAGCTAAAGCAAAGGCATTCAACTGTTGTGAGAAGCTGATTGAAAAGATTGATCGGTGGAAATAAATACTCACCTTCTGACAAAAACCTATTTTCAGAGATGAAAGCGTAGTCTAGGATTGGCCAAGGGATATAACGACAACAGGAAAAGATTAAATTCTTTGAGGCGTTTGCAGAATTACTAATGGATGGAAGGCCATTAAATGTGCTTTGCAAAGTGTTTGAAAGAGAGGAGATAGATAAATGGGATGAAAATGATGAGAATGAATGGGATGAATATATTGAGTTGTGTTACCCTAAAGAAGGGGAAAATATTGATGATTCCAATGGGAAAGGAGAAGAGCTAGGAGATTGAAATGAAGAAGGATGCTCCCTATTACTGCAGGTGGGCCAAGATTTTGCAGTTGTGGAAGCAATTCATATTAGAGATGGAGATCTTTGTAGATCCCGTGTTTGACAGTGGATAAGAAGTTCTCATAAAAGGGGATAACATTGTGAAGAACAAATGTGAAGAGAATGATATTGAAAGCATGCCAGAAACTAGTGTGGTAGTAGAAACAGATGAAGAGGAAAATGAACTCTTAGTAGTTTTTGATAGGGCAACAATGTAATGTCCCCTTCCCTCGTGATGTGATCGCTTTCTCAAGGACCGCTAGCCTATTCCGAGATCCAGAGGGTTACGCTGATGGTGAAATTAGGGCTTCCGACCTTTGAGTGGAGGTTGTTACCGGAAGTTTGGAATTTCGATTGCCGGGATTCTTTCTGGTTTTCTTGTGAGAGCTTCAGAGTGGTATGTTCACTATTTCCGAGCAACTCATGAATTTACCGGCTTTAGTAGTGGACAAGACTGGGTTCAGCTTCAAATTTTGGTCTTCTCCTTCGGTTGATTCAGCTGGCACTTCAGTTTTTGGCCTTGGGCACATAATTCTTGGAGAGATAAGTATTTTCATTATAATATTATATTTTAATATTATATCCCCCTTTGCCTAGCAAGTACAACTTTAAGTTGTTTTTAAAAAAGGGGACTTAAAGGGTCCAGGCACCATGGAGAGATAAGTTATATTTTAAAAAGTCAAATATTAAGCTTAATTGAAAAGGACGCCTACTTGAAGGATTGACTTTATTTTTTAAAAAAAGTGAAATATTCAACAAGTGAAAAAGGACGCCATCTTTTGGAGGGAAAAGGTGAATTTGAAATTAGGGTTTTAGGCACCTTCTTGAAGCTTCTAGATGATTCTCTCATGTCTATTTAATCAGGCCTCAGCTCTTCATTTGGGATCTTTTTTGTCTACTACACCGTTATGCTGCTGAATTATCTTCAGACACTCGCTTCGAGGAAAGCACACCTCCAAGCATTGGCTCATCTTCTTGCTTGAAAGATAGCAACTAGTTGAGAGGATAGTTTGTAATAGGTTGGTTTTGCATTTCAGTTTAGTAGTTTGCATTTGGAAGTTCTAGTTTACACTTTCTGTTCATTTTTGAAGTTGCTGAATGTCATAGTGGAATGTAAGAATTACTTATATCTCATAAAATAAAAATACTGTTGTTCTGGGCATTGTTTAAATCTATTTATCCACAAGGGGCGACCATGCTTGCAAGGTTTTGAAATTTATATTGCAGATTTGGATTTTTTAGAGCAAAATCGCCCTTACTGCTGGGCCGTACCATTTGGTGAGCTTTGTGATTTGTGCAAAAAATAAATATTAGCTTTTTGGGCGAGTTTCTGTGCCTTGACTTGAGCGCCATCCTTCTTAGGGTATGTTGCATCTGATCTTTCGTCATTTGGAGAAGTTATGAGTTAGATATGAGCATTTAGTTGAGTTAGGCTGTTGCTGTTTACTCGTTTCAGTCGCTGGTCCGTCGTAATCAATCATAAGTAATTGCAGATTTGTGAGTGATTTGAGTTTAGAGGAGTTGGTTGTGCATTGTGAAAGTCTTCTAGGTCATTGCAGCATTAAAGAACTTGAAAAATTGGGCTCTAGCAAAGTACTCTGATATATTGTAAGCTGTTTAGTAGTACTAATAGCAATTCTCTTCTTTATCTTTCATTCTATTCTACGGTAATCACTTCCACCTAATAAGTGGAAGAGGCTGGCTTGCCGCCTATTTACTTTCACTCGGCAGAAGTTTAGGACCCTCTCACTCATATGCTCAC
The DNA here is from genome assembly GCA_007258455.2 of Sequoia sempervirens. Classification (NCBI taxonomy): domain Eukaryota; kingdom Viridiplantae; phylum Streptophyta; class Pinopsida; order Cupressales; family Cupressaceae; genus Sequoia; species Sequoia sempervirens. Next base: position 934 of record VDFB02196301.1, on the reverse strand, counting down.
ATCACTGCCCATTCTTGGTTAGGGTTATATTTTGTTCATCATGCATTGATCCTCCGACCATATGTCAGCCCGCACAGCGATTCTGGTTAGAGTTCCCTTCAGTTTGCATTTGCATTAGATCCTCTGACCAATGCTCACACCTTGCCCACATCGGGATCCTGGTGTACATTCTGGTTAGAGTTACTTTCCACATCGTTTTGGTTTAGTGCTAACCTTAACGGGTGCGTGTTGAATTGTAATCTCATTGCAAAAACAAAAAAAAATTGGTCCAGATCTTTACAAACAAGACATGGAAGAGATACAAGCTGCAAAGAAAAATTGGAAAGCATTCCTAAATGGCATAATGCAAAGGAGGAAGCCCCTATGGGAATTTTTTATTCCTTTAAGTTCTATTTTTAATTGTTTACGCGCAAGTGCAACAGAAGGTTGGACAAGCAATGAGAAAAGCCATAATGAATTTTGGAGGAGGACAAGCGATGAGAAAAGCCATAATGAATTTTGGAGGAGGACAAGTAGAGGTGGATCTAAGGCTGCAAGAGAATAGGACAATAGAAATAAAAAAAATTGGCAGAGGAAAACAATTTATAGCCCAACAAGAGGCTGAAAGCAGAGGAAGAAATATGTGAAAAATTGCAAAAACATCTAACACGGTGGAAGGGCAGGCCATGGCATTTAGGCTCTTGAGTTGTTTAAACTAAAAGGTTCAAAATTTTGAAAACATGGGGAGGAGGATGCATAGCAGTTCAAGTTATGTCTGCCGTTTTCCTTTTAGAGTATGTAATTGCCTGGCCATTTTCCTTCAGGAGTATGAAGCTGCACCTATAGCAAATGCGTTATTGGTTGTCAGGGGGATAAGCTCCTGCCTGGGTTCCTATTTTTAGTAGCTGGTTTTCTTTTTATACGAGGTTTTGGGGATGCTTGGAGAGGGAGTTTT
>VDFB02196300.1:0-29309 GCA_007258455.2 Sequoia sempervirens | reverse complement strand
ATTAGAGTTGTCGAGAGCAGAGCAGCCACTAGTGCACCTCCGCTTCATAGGACTCTAGTATCTCGCTTACCGTGTCGTTACCAGATCGAGGGTGGTGCCTATGTTGAGCTTACCGACGTTCAGTCAGAGCTTCAAGCACTCATTCATACCATTTTTAGTGGGGAGACTATTGGCTGTAAGGTTACTCAGCTTACAGTCATGTCAGCATTATTCGATGAAGCAACGAGGAGCAGAGAAGAACTTCAGTCTCAGATTACAGCTGGTGAGGACATGTTGCATCGACATAGCATTCTCCGACAGAGTCTCATAGCTCCAGATAGTGATACAGTCAACAATCTCGTTGAGGGGTTGATTGCTCGAGATCACACATAGTAAACTTCAGTTCCCACCTCTCAGGATAGACATTACACACACGAGTTGAACTGGGTGTTACCCTTTCAAGTTAACTCGATGTTATCATCACATGCATATCTATTCTGAGATTCGCCTTACACACTTGGAGTTTTAATTTAGGGTTTTTCGTTAACTGATGGTAGTCTTCCAGTTAACTTGCTTTCAATAAGGACGTGCATGCTCGCACAAATGTCCATTTTTAGATTAGATGTTTCGGTTAACTGATGGTAGTTTCCCAGTTGACTGTATAGTTTACTTAATTAGGGTTTGGCGCATAACTTGCATACATTGCAAGAACTGTAGATGACTCAAGGTGATTTTAGGGTTCCCTACACCTTGATGTATATAAATAAGCGTTTTTGCTCATTTGTAAATAACTTTTGCTTGAGATAGAAATATATGTCACAAATTTACCTTGCCCTCAATATTGCTCTTTGGTATTTGTTCATGTGTCTTCGCTATTACGATTAACTGTTATGCCACATAGGGTTTCAAGAGATTGTAATGGTGAATTCTTTCTGTTTTGTGCATATTTACCATTGAGGTCAATTGTTATGCCACATAGGGTTTCAAGAGATTGAGATGATAAATCTGTTTTATGTATATTTACCATTGTGATCAATCGTTATGCCACATAGGGTTTCGAGAAATTACGGTGTTAAATCTGTTTTGTGAATCTTTATCATTATAATCAAAGGTTATGCCACATAGGGTTTCCTGAGATTGTGGTGATAAAGTTTTTCGTGAAGACTTTACTATTTTAATCAAGTGTTATGCCACACAGGGTTTCATAAGGTTGTCTTGGTAAAATCTTAAATCTGTTTTGTGCCCAATAAGCTTGTTTAGATTGAGATGATAGTTGCGCCACCTTGCCTTCAAGTAGAGAATCTCAACTCGTTTATCGTCAGTTAGTCAAACCTTGCTCCGTTTCCTCTTGCTCTGTTTTCCTGAGGAGATTGGATAGATTATATTTAAGTTGTAGTTAGTAGATCTGCAAAACCAGAGAAAACTCAGCTCCAACGTATAAGTTCTTTCAAGAAAGCCTTGTGCCTCTACAGCTGAAACAAAAAGACAGGACGTAGTTTTAGCTTATTTTCCTTTGCAAGTATTTTTGTCAAAGCACAACGAGGGAGCTTCCCCTCCTAATTTGAAGAACACTCATTGCGTAGTGTACATAGGCTGTTCATAACAACTTCTACTCCAGAGGTGTTAGTTGTTACGCCAACAGTTCTTTCTGGCGCCCACCGTGGGGCACGAGGCCTTGAAATAACTTCATGTCACGGTTATGACTATCTGGCGTCCTACTGCTCTAGTATTGCAACCAGCACTAAGTCCGCCTGTTATTCAGCCGAATTTAGTATTCATCGAAGCAGAACAGTCAGATATCATTAGTAGCTTGCGCACGTTCATTTTTGAAAATCATACATCTACCACTCAGTGGAGAAACGCGGCTACAACTCTGGATAAAGAAGAAGAAAAAGCAGATCTTGCAGCAAGTAGACCAGTTTTGCCACCTCCCTCGTGGAACTAAGCATCCTAGCGTACCGAGTTTATATCAGAAGGAGGAGAGGAAATCCTCCTATCCAGCCAAATCCTGTTTTTGAAGAAGCTCCTGATCAGTTTACTAAATCAGAAATTTTTAAAGAAGAATCTCCCACTCCAATTGCAGAGATGGGTGATCGTATTGTTAACAACAATAATGGTGATGCTAACAACGGTCGTAATGGAAGAAACGCAAGACGTCCAGCCCCTTTGCCTTGGGGCGACAATATTGGACCGTTGGCTTTACCAGGACATCATGAATTGCCCAAGGGATCACGCAAGTTTTTCCCGAGATTTCATGGCGATGGTTTTAAACATCCAGACAGATGAGCCCGTTCGCGTTCGAAGTCTTCACGGCTATTGAGCGTAATCATTTTATCTTTCCAACGATCCTAGCCGTCAGCCTTCGGGATTTGGCAAACGCTCGTGCGTGCGAGGTCTTTAGTGTAATACTGCAAAGTGAGGATATCCGGAAAATGACTAAGTCCGACGGTAATTCAATTAAAATACGACCGAGTTTTTGAGGTCTTAGAAGCAGTTTCTTGCTTCGTTCCGCAGACTTCTCTTGTGGGTTCTTCTGGCCGTCTAAAACAGATAGTGCCTGAATCGGGTCATCCCAGCTCTAGATGTCAGAGGTCAAAGTAGGGTACTTGAGATGAAAGTTCGACTTTCGTCAAAATGACACCAGTGCAACCAAGAGCCAGGGGCGCTTTTACTTTTGAGGCCCTTAACACAGCTTTCAGGTGTCGTGCATACAATCGTTGGATGCAGAATATCTCCAGTCATGCGGTGAGCTTCGTTTCATATCAGCAGGGTTCACCATTCGCCGTCAGCAGTTGTTTGAAGTGTCAGATGGCAATTTAGGAAAATGGCTAAGTCTGGAACCCGTAAAGCAATTTAATCAGAGGCACCTAATTTTTCAGGGGGTTAAACGATGGATTTTGCAGTTATGTCTCCCAGCAGACATTTCTTCCTTGTTCAGTAGGCTTTCCGATGAATTCTCCAGATCAGTCTCAGCATCACCCGGTCATCCGGAAATCAGTGTCAAAGTTGGCCAGCCGTAACAGTGCTGACAGCTATTAAATAGGGAGTTAGTAAAAAATGAAGTATCTTGAGCAAATGGACGCCTATGTGCTCAAGAGTTGACTTTTCGGAATCATTGAATCTGGGCTAGAAAAGGGGAAGATAGAATTCGGTGGGACACTGCTCCAAACGGAGCTTATTCGTCCAAAATAGGATATAACATGTTAACTTCTCATGAATCTATTTCAATGTTGCCTCGAAATCTGTGTTGGAACAAGGTTTGCTTACCGAAAGCTGGGATTTTCACATGGGCCGCTGCTCAAGGTAGAATTCTGACAGGAGATAGGTTTTCTAAATTGGGTTATCTTGGCCCAACCAGATGCCCCTTGTGTAAAGAAGCTGAAGAAAATGTGAACCACTTACTTTTGAACTGCAAATTCACATATCAAATGTGGTGTTGGTTGTGCACAAAATTGAAGTGGATAACTATTTTTCCCAACACTTTGCTTGAATGCCTAAACTCTTGGCCAAGCAGTGAGCATAGCTCCATCTTTGGAGACCTATCGAAAATGAGTCCCTCAATTCTAATTTGGGAAGTTTGGAAGGAGAGAAACAGACGTTTATTTCAGGATAAAGAATTTTCGATCCCAAGGTTACAGTGCAAGGTAGAGGCATGCATTGTTGAACTTTTTAACTCTCAACTACTGCTGAAACAAAAGAAATCCAATTTTACCAAATGGGATGCCTGGATTATGAAACAATGGTTTGGAATCAAATCCCTCCTGTGGATTGTTCAGGAAATGCAGCTTCTGCGGAACAACGCAAAAAGACGTAGTGGCTTCCCTCGAAGCCGGGTTGGGCCAAATTAAATTTCGATGGTGCCTCAAAAGGGAATCCGGGTCCGTCCGGTGCTAGGTGCATAATCAGAACCAACACAGGCTCGGTTCTGGGTAAATTAGCTCAGCCTCTCGCAGATGGCACAAACAATGCTGTTGAGTTTCAGGCTCTAGTGCTTGGACTTAAACTCAGCAAAGAATTAGAAATCAAAAATTTGCTTATTGAAGGTGATTCAACATTAGTTATTAATGCTCTAAGGACAAGACAGCTTCACAATTGGAAACTAGGAGTGTATTTGGAGGTGGAAATTGAGCTGCTAAACAGTTTTGAGCAAGTAATGCTAAATCATACTTTAAGGGAAGGAAACACGGAAGCTGACCTTCTATCCAATTTGGGAGTAACTGGACCCGTTTTCAAAGAATGTCATTTATAGCATCTTCCAGTGGCCGGTTGGGTGGGCTCCCCCCAGCCCCTCTTTTAGCCACTTGAATTCCTGGGTGGGCATGAGGTGGCTTTGGGACGGTTTTGGTGCTTGCGGAGGTGGCATAGCCATGTCATTCTTCGGCCTCTCTAAACTGCCATGGGGAGGAGTTGGTTTATTTAAAGTGTTTTGCTCTTGAAAATCGAGGAGCCTTTGGTGTTTGACAGGGGGAATGTTTGGCTATGCATTCAAGGCGCCGTCTGTGCGACACGTCGGGTACGGCAATCATAGAAATGGCAGTTGAAGGGTCGGGTGGTGTCTCACTTCATTCGAAGTGATTATGGTTTGTAGGCGGAAGGACTGAGCCCGTAGCAAATCTTCATGGCAAGGACGAGATGATCGGCCCGCCATTATTCAGTTTCGTGTGCGGAGGCCTGACTGATCCTCTCACGGGTCTATTAATGGATCTGATGAAATCATTTTTAATGCTTTGTCTTCGAAATTTGGCATTGTCCTTTGTTTCTGTGCAAGGAACAACTATCAATGCTCTGCAAATGGCGAGGACGACAAAGTCGAAATTCATCATCCACATTTCGACGGAAGGATTGGAAAGCTTTGGGGTCGACACATCAGTCTCTCTGGTGGCTATGGAGAGGCAGATTGCCTTTCGGGAAGTTACGGACCATAGATTAAAGAGAATTATGTCTGAGGATGATCCGGTGTCGTTGATTGCGGCCAAAATGATCCTTGGTAAAGAACACCTGGAAAGAAAGGAGTATGCCAGAGATAATGCCCATATCTCCTCTCGGTTTCTTGCAGTGCTTTTGGACTTGGAGACCCCGAAGGCGATGACTAAGGAGATGATGTTGCGCTTGTTCCGTGACGACTTGCTCGGTGGACTTGAGGAAACAATGAAGGCGGCCTTCTTAGGCAAAGGCATTCCGCGCCCGACTGACTTGGCTCTGCTATGGGACACGGAGGACGCTGTTAAAGTTTATCCTTTTCTCTTAGACCTCAAAGGGCCTGCATTGTCGAGGCACAAAAAGATTGCGGATGTGGTTGTGGATTTCTTGAAGCGAAAGTTCAAGATGGTGCCGGAGGAGGGGATGCAGTGGATGGAAGGTTTTGTAAGGTTTGCTGAAATCAACGGTTTCATGTGAGGGTTGGCCTCTGTGTCTGAAGCTTTTTAAGTTTTATTGTTATTTACTGTCATTTTTGGTGGACTTCTGAATAATTTTTTTTGTAAATTTCGTCTTAAGTTGGTCGAGGGTCAGCCTTCGAACCTTTTTTTGTATCAATGGTTATCGCGGCTGGTCTTTTGTTGCTCGTAATGGGACGGTTGAAATTGTGAAATTGTGTCCCGGTTGGGTTGGTTTTTTGTTCGGCTGTGTGTCCAGGATGGACTTTCCTGCGTTGCAGATGATTGTATATTTCTTCAATATCAATATAATAAAAAACTACCTTGCGTATCATAAAAAATAAAAAAAAATAAAAAAAACATGCCACAAATACTACATATGGAAGTCTGCAACCAAAAATATCAACTGCTCCAACAAGAAAAGAATACACTGAAGCACTGCCAAAAGGACCACTACTAAAAATAATATTTACTATAAATAGTAAACACCCATGAAAAAGCCATAGAACCTCCAAACATGGAAACCCTAATTTTACCTCAATGAACCTATGGACCTCCGGAATAGGCTGAAGAGTGACTGAACTGATCATTGATGAGAAGGGGACATTACAGAGCCTAGATTCAAAGCAATGATTCAATACAAAGCCATGTTTATTCTAATGCATATGTGATAACAGATCTATGTTCTATTAAGATCTAGTCATAGTGAAAGTTTTTCCTAAGAGTCATATGCTGGTAGCTGAGATAAGAGTGTGAAGACTGAAAGATCGAAGGTAGAGACGCAAAGTAGTTGTGGAGCCACAATAAAGCCGTAAATCCCATGTTGAAGCCGAAGGACAGGCGGGGAAGGGTGAGCAGTAAGATGATAAAAGTAGCAGTGAAACGGTCTACAAAAAGTTTTAGTAAATCCTAAAACTCTTCAATGCCAAAGATCTCTTAATGCAAATTCTTTGCTTTCATTTGTTATTCATAATGCGTTTGAAGATAAAGAAGAATATGTTGATAACAAAGGAAATTTTAAGTTTCCAGAAATAAAGATTTCAGATTTGTATCCTGAGAAAGGCATTAAAGCTAGGACTATGGATTCAAGTAGACAATCTAAAGTACCATCTAAGGCCTTCTTAAAGTCTATAGCTAAAAAATTGGAAAAGATAAGGCAAGTTTTAGTAAGTCCTAAAACTCTTCAATGGCAAGCCAAAGATCTCTTCATGCAAATTCTTTGCTTTCATTTGTTATTCATAATGCATTTGAAGATAACGAAGAATATGTTGATAACAAAAGAAATTTTAAGTTTCCAGAAATAAAGATTTCAGATTTGTATCCTGAGAAAGGCATTAAAGCTAGGACTATGGATTCAAGTAGACAATCTAAAGTACCATCTAAGGCCTTGTTAAAGTCTATAGCTAAAAAGTTGGAAAAGATAAGGCAAGTAGCAAGACAAAAAAAGAAATATGATAAATAGATGACTAGAATGGTCTATTCAAATGAAGAATCTTTGCATAAGAAGGAAAACAAAGAAATGGTTGATTTGGTTTCTAAAAAGTCAAATAAAATAAGATCTTGTGTCCAAAAACCCAAAATCACTCAAAAAAAGTGACAACTCAGGAAAGGAACAAAAGAAAGTAGTTCTTCAAAAAGAAAAGAAAAAGAAAAAAGGAAAACCTAATGAAGTAATAGAACCTACTCGAAAAATATTTGTTCAAAAAAGGAAAGGTTTCTTTGATAAGGATGAACATAGTAGTTCTACCAAGGCCAAAAGAAAGGAATCTAAAAAACATTCCAGTGCTACTACTAAAAAAGATTGGTTACAAGAATTATGTATTGCACAACCAATTAGTAAGCCTACAGAACAAGAAAAGAAATCAGATGAAGAATCTTCTCAAAATATGTTTGTAGAATTAGAGGTCATTGAATCAGAAAAATCAGATGTTGAAAATCCAAATCAATTTCTCTCTAAAGAACATTCACATGAATTTGTGGAAGAAGACTAGATGGCTAAAGTAGGAATCACTGAAGAAATTAATGAACAAGTGTACACACAAAAAGAATCAGATGAGGAAAAGGATTATCAATCTTCTGTTAGTTTATAGATTGATTCTGATAATTCTTCCACAAATAGTTCTTTAGATAGCTTCGAGATTGATGAAGATTGGAAGAAACATGTTATGGTCAAGGTTGAACCTAAGGATGAACATAAAGCATCCTTAACTGAAAATGCTAGATTTAAGAAATTAAGGCCACATGCTAAATTAGGTTATCTTTTGAATATTGATCAACTTGTTATCTGCACTTGGGAAAATACTTTTGAAAGTTCCTTTGATACTAAAAGTGGCATTGGTTGGAATAATCCTGCATAAGCTTTATATGCTTCTAGATTATTATCAGGAAAATTAAGACACTGGTGTAATGGAATTCCTGATAATGGACCCTCTACTCCAAATGATGAAAATCATAAAATAGTCAAAGATCTAAATATGGGTAGAAAAGATGTTTATTCTGCAGGATTTGGTGATTGGGATGAAGATTATAAGAAACCTACAATTTCTAACTGCACATTTGCTAAAATCAAAGATTTTCTTGACTACAAGTTAAAAAAACAATATTTGTTAGGAGCTCTCAATACCAATGCAGAAGAATTTAATTCTACCTGCAATCTAATAGAATTTTGCAGCAATCCTCCCACAAATAGTTCAAAGGGATTTGCTAACATCAAGCAAGTTAAGAAGAAAACTTGTAGTAAAAGTTGTAAGTGTAGGAAATGCAACAAAAGATACAGAGGGTATAGTAGAAATACTCTGCATTCCAAAGGAAGAAATTTCAAAAAGAAGATACCTTTCACTTCAAATGTGATAAGGAGAGCTGCTAAATTTGATTATAAATCGGGATTGTGGTGAATAAAAGTGAATAGTAAAAGAGAATTATAAAAGTGATTAGTAACAAAGAATTATAAAGTGAATAGTGAAAAGTGAATAGTAACAAAGAATTATAAAGTGAATAGTGAAAAGTGTCCGCATCCCAGTGAAACAAAGTTGTTCTTAAAAAGTGGCCCTTTCTTTTGATGAGGAATAAACCCTTGAGGAGGAATATTTTATTATCTTTTATAAAAAAAGATCATGGGAGGTTATAAAGTGAATTTTGGGCTTCTATTTTGGCATTCTATTGTCATTTTTCATATCAGCATTTGCATGTGGAGCTCTGGAGAAGGGTCTCAACAATGTTTCAGCCTTCTGGGAACGAAAACTCTCAAAGGCTATCGTGAATTGGACGAGAACCCAATACACCTTTGAGGAGGGCCTACTTTGGGTCTTTGTTTGGGCTTCATTGGAGGAGTTTAAGGTAGATATTTTTCAAATCTAAATTTGCAACAGTGTTATATCATCATACTTCTTCAGAACAGAGGCAGCAATTGATAGATCGAACCTCTCCTAGGCCAATAATATCACATATTTACATCCTACTTGCTGGTAGCAGACAGCTAGGGTTTTGGAGGTCAGACTTGTCAATTTGGAGAGCAGATTTATGGATTTTGGTGACTGATTTTGCTAGCCGTTCCATCCTCAAGGGCTGTTGTACCATCTATGTTGCTGCTAGGGTTTGGACAGAATATTGCAGGAGCAGATCTGATTTGTAATCCTGTATTTCACTAGAATTTCATCAATAAAATTCAATTGCAAGTTAGCATTGTGTTGGCGTAAAATCTAACACCTCTGGAGTGCAGGTTTGTACGGACAGCTATGTACACTACGCAATGAGTGCTCTTCAAATTAGGAGGGGAAGCTCCCTCGTTGTGCTGGAATGCATGGAAAAGAAAAGTAATCTAAGTCCTATCTTTTTGTTCTCAGCTGGAAGAGGCACAAGGTTAAGAAAACCAAGAATGTTGCAGCTAAGGATTTTCTGGTTTCGCAGATCATTAACCACAACTAAGCTAACTACTTTAAATCTATCCAGTTTCCTCAAACGGAGCATGAAATGGAGGCGAGGGATGACTATCCGGACTGATAAGCGGGGACTGAAGACAGGTGCTTCTTCATCATCTCAATCTAAACAAGCTTATTGGATACAACAGATTTAAGAATTCACTAAGACGATCTTATGGAACCTTGTGTGGCATAACACTCGATCGAAACAGCAAAGCCTTCACAAAACAGCCTTTATCTTTATAATCTCACGAAACCCTATGTGGCATAACCTTTGATTATATTGATAAAGATTCACAAAACAGATTTATCGCTGCAACTTCTCGAAACCCTATGTGGCATAACGATCAATCACAATGGTAAATTAACACAAAACAACCTTATCACCTCAATCTCTTGGAACCCTATGTGGCATAACAATTGATTTCAATGATAAAGATGTTCAAAACAGATCTAACTATGGGAGGAATTTACCACGCCAATCTTATGGAACCCTATGTGGCATAACATTTGATTGAAAGTAGTAGAGACTTCACAAAACGTTTTATCATGCAATCTCCGCAGCGAAACCTATAGCTGGCGCAACACTTGATTGAAATGATAAAAGATTCACAAGACATAAAGAGATCACCATTACAATTGCAGAGCCCTATGGCCCAGCATAACAGTGCAGCGTAATATAGCAAAGGCCTTGAACAAATACCAAGGCAATGGCCAAGGGGGCAAGGTAGGCGCAGCATATATTTCTCTCTGAAGCAAAAGTTATTTACAAATGAGCAAAAGCTCTTATTTATATACATCAAGGTGTAGGTAACCCTAAAATCACCTTGAGTTCACTACAGTTCTTGCAATGCATGCAAGTCATGCGCCCTAACCCTAATGAAGTAAACTATACAGTTAACCGGGCAACTACCCTCAGTTAGCCCGGGTACAAATAACCCCATTGGACAATGTGTGCAAAGCCCAGGTCCCTTTATTTAAAACAAAGAGTTAAGCTGGCCACTACCTTGATTCTGGAAACCTAGCTTGCTTAATGTGTTATTAATTCCAAGGATGAGATAAACTCATCAATCAGCTCCGTAGGCTCAGCTGGAGAGGAGGAGAAGTGCCTACCTTCAAAAGAAATCGCCTGATTCGCTGCGCGGAATCCATATCAGTCACCGGCTCCGCTCAATTTACTACATCTTCCGTCACTTTCGGCGCTGTCAAAATAATAATCTGTCTCTTCAATTCTTTGTCGCCCTCTTTGACTGTGTGCATACATTCTTTGACATCTTCAGTCTCCTTGAAACTCGCTGAAATTTACTGAAAAATGTGATCAGAACCTCCATCAAGATATCATAAACATGCATCTGAAACTCAGTTTGTACAACCTTGAGATCAGCGTAGGTACCATTTTCATGAAGATAATGGCACAAGATTTGAGTGACTTTGGCGGCTTCGTAAATGAAGTGATCTCTGTTTCTTTTGCAACTTAACGCTTCATTGTCAGCTGCTCTGATGAAAACCTAAATTAAGACCGCTTTGGTCTTGAATTCAGTCTAGTTGAACCGCCTTATGAAAAACTTGCCCGTTGACTGTGAACACGGCTATGTTCTGACAACTTTCTTCGGAAAGCTAAAATGCTCTGGACAAAGCTAAAAATAGCCTGTCGGAAGATAATTTTCACCAAAAATTCTGAGACATGGGTTTTGTCTAGAAAAGGATTCTAAGACAACCCACAACGTCAAAATTGTGAAAAAACGCTGTTTAGCCTAACATGCAAAGACTTTTCAGTCGAGAACTGCAGATGTTTTTAGAGCTTCCTGGGGCAATTTTTCATGAGAAAATCTGAAACATGGGTTTTATGCACAATGGAATTCTGAACAAACCCAGATAATGAGATTTTCAAAAAGATGTGATTTTAGCCCACATGCAAAGAAATTCTCGGAAAAGAGCACAGAGCTTCAGAATGAAGGCTGCGGGGCAATTTTCTCGAAAAAATCTAAGACATGGGTTTTGCTGCTGATGCTGAAATATGCAAACCCAGATGACCAAATTCTGAAAACATGTTGAATTACTCTGGCATGCGAAGAAAGTACCTAAGGTGAGAAACAGAAGAAATAAGACAGAAGATAGAAAGTTTTGCTTGTCTGCTTCTGAAAAATCTGCAAATCTCTTCTTCGAATCTTTATAAAACCTGCATGCAAAGTAGAAATGAAGTCTAGAATTGACTTCCTCTGAAGAATTTGAGCTCATAGCTTCGAAGAACGCTGAAAACGGACACCTGAATCACCTTAAGCTTGCTGGTTGCTCAAGAAAATACAAGCTTTCAGAGCAAAAGATGATGCAATAATGGACGCCATTCTCTGAATATATAGAATTTCATCATAGAAATTCGTACTAAAGCAAGCATGCATTAAAAATGGCGCTTGGCTTCTCATTGGACCTCATAATAGTTAACTAGAACTCAAACAAGCTCAAAAGGTGGACGTGCTTTAGGGTTTGCCCTTTCAACACTTCAGTTGAACTCATCATGCGATTTTAGCTTCAGTTAAGACTTGTCTTAAGTTCGCCATTTTCAAATTTGCTTTAGATTCATCAATTTGACCTAAAGCGTACCCTTTAGATAGCTTCAGTTAACAACAAGAATAAGATAAGAGTTCGCCATCTTCATGCAAAGAATAAGCTAAAAATAGCGACCCTTTTGGAAGTTCAGTTTGGCCTTCAACAAGTGCGCCAACCTCACATGCTTTAATCAATTAAAATCTAAAAATAGCAACCCTTTTGAACTAAAGTTGCCTTCCTTAAAAAGTGCATAGCTTCACACAAAAATGCTTCACTTTTCAACCTTAAATATGGCGACCCTTTTGAAACTCAAGTTGACATGCAAATTCGCCATACTTCACAAATCTTATGCTTCACGCTTCACAAACTAATGCTTCATCAAAATATGGCGTCCCTTTTCATGACTTCAGTTAACATGCAATGAAGCGCCATCTTCACAATTTTGACCAAATTCGCCATGCATGTAAACTTCAGTTGACTTTTAGTGATAATCTTCAGTTAAACTTAACATGCAATCAAGTTAACTGAACATGCAAGGTAGTTAACTGAACATACAAACCAGTTAACTGAACATGCAAACTGAAAGATCACTCCACATGCAAACATATGAACTGAAGATGACAACCCAGAAATCGTTCAGTCTAACTGCAGTCAGAACTCCAGTTAAGGCGTCCATTCAACTCACTTCCGAAAATTCAAATTTGAACTCTTGGGCGAATTCCAGACTGTAAAATTTCATGAAAATTTAAGGGCTAAAACCTGCCAGGAACCTCTGTTCATCCCTCGACCTTCGAATTACGTGACTTCTCCGATTGGTGCATTAAGTGAGTAGAAAACCAATCCAAATGATATCTTGACCCTTTGCCGTCATAAAAGCGGCATCCCGAAGAGGTACCAAAGGTAAGCCTTTTTGAAAGGTGGCTTTTTCTCGGAACGGTCAAATTTACGACCACGCATTTGATGCAGAGAGGGAAAAACAAAATCCTTCATAACTTCTATTTTATCAACTTTTAGGACTGGAACTCAGGTTCACTGCGAAGCTAAGCTCGTTCTGCACGACGGCCGCAAAGGCACATTTCCCCATAAAACATCATCTGAGAGGTGAAAAACAAGAGCGCCCTTTTCAAAGGGTTGCTCTTTTCATTCCGGTTTAGCCATTTCTGGAAACGACAAAAATAATATAAAAACTTCCACTGCAAGTTGACGAGACATCTTCTAATCTGATGGAGACAGGCAACAGAAAGCTAAACGTAACACGGACACATTAGGCATCTGAAATCATCAGAAAGAAAGCATTAAAGGCCTGAAAAGCTTGGACGCCTTTCCCAAAATGTGCTCTTTTGCTTTTTCCTCTGATATTTTGACCAAGATTTGACCCTAACGTTTGACCTCCGATTCGGCGCCCGACAGCTTCGGATACCAGCCGGATGCGTCCTTGACGAACAAATGTGAGATAAACATCTTGGATGGCATTAGGTCAAAACCTACATCACGGCACCTCAAAAGATGGAAACCTTTACGAAAGCCGGCTTTTCTCCGATTGATAATAATTCTTGCTTCCGCCTTGATCACCGCAGCGTATCTTAAGTAACTTTCGAACAAAAGCAGGGGTCCATTTGACCGAGGCTTAGTGGCGAGCTCAACTGTGAAGGCGGCGTGATCTTGGGACAAAAGTCTGCTGGAGGTGACAAACCCTAAAAACAGGATCTGGGCCCCTAAAAGATAGGGCGCCTATTTCAGAATGTGCTCCCTTCTCCAGAGATAGAAAATTTTGACGTTTTTCGTTCAGATTTTCATTTTTCTTAAATCTCTTCGGTAACAGACTGACATAGTACTGACACCAACTCCACATTTAAAAACCCCAAAAATGACCATTTGACGACACTTTAACAAGATTTAGACTCAATTAAGCAAAATGCCTTAGTGAAGCAAAAATTTTGGTTTTGGGTACAACACATTGGACTCCGAGTATGACTAGTTGATGAATGGTGTTCCTAAATTTTTAATTTTAACATTCTATGCATTGCTATTTGAAATCAGAAAAATTTAAAGTTTATTTCAGTTTAATTCCTTTGTATCTCAAGAGAAATTTGCATTCATAGTTGGTAGAACTCAAAAAGTCCCAAAAAAACAAATCAAAAATATGCAAAAAACAAAGCAAAAACAAGAACCTACCTATTCATTAGTCAAAGATTTTGAAAAGACAAAACTCAGGAAAATCAGATCAGATTCGAGTTGGGGATCTTTCAGTTCTCCTTGAGCTAATTTTGCAACCGGAAACAATCTTCTGATCTTGAAAAGATGATGAAATCTTTATTCTAAATCTCTTCTGTAAATCCGATGAAGCACAATGTTTGACTAATGAAGCCAATCCATGGGCAACCCTTTGGAAGATCTTTCACAACCTCAGTTATGCCAATCAATGAGAGTTTTTGTTCCCAATGATCAATAAATGTAGAAATTGCAGAAACCCTAGGTTTCTTCGTCTCCACAGCAAAGTTCTTCAAAAGTTCAATATCAATATCCTGGATGAATACAATAGCCTCGATTGATCCCTTTTATAATTTCTCAAAAAGAAGTTGAACATCTAGAAGCTTCATTTTCACTCATTAAAATAATATTAAATGTGCATTTAGACCTTATAAAATAATTCCTCAAAGTGGGCGCCCAATTTAATTATTATTTAAATGCATTTTTAGTCCTTAAATGGCCCCTTTAATATAAACTTATAATATAACTTTATAATATACTTTTAATGATTAATTATTATTAAAGTCACCTTTAATAATAATTAAATAATATAGCTTGCACATTTATTCTTATTTCGCCAAGCCGACTAACAACTGAGATCAACATTGAAATTATCACACGTCCAGGTGCCTTACTATAATTAAAAATACTAGACTCTCCCGCTCTACTAACTTACTATAAATAGTAAGTGTGTGAAACTGAGTCCTAAATCACCAAACGAAGGCCAACCTAAACCAAACTCTACTCTGAAGGATAAGGCAACCAGATAACTGCCAAACAAGACCCTCTGAACAACTCCATTCACCTACGAGGGTCAAATGATAGGCTAATCCTCCAAACTCTGATGCTCGCGAAAATGGGGACATTACATAAGTTCACCTTGAACATCTTCACAAAAATGAAATCAAAAGGATCTCATAAATCTGCTTTAAGCCTTTTTCAAAATCATCTTTAAGTCTGCTATATGGTCACCTTAAAAGTCTGCTACAAATCAGCAATAGGTCTGCATATAAATCTCCTTAAACATTGCTCATAAATTTTCATCAGGTCTGCAGCTAGTCTGCCTTAACAATCTGCTTTGGATCTGCTATTATATTCTTCACACAACTTGAATATATACCACACTAAATGCTTTTTCACCCTAGAGGGGTGTGATGAGCCCTGCTGGCTCTCAACCTCAAACCCCAATTTTCTTAAGTCTTTAGGTGTATTTTAAGTTTTTTAGAGAATTCTTAATAGACAAAAGAGAAGGGGCGCACATCATATTTGCTCATAAAATGAAAATTAACACTATTCGCTTCAGAAAGAGAGTGTAGATTGCATTATTATATAGAGACAAATAGAATGCAAGTGATACACATACCAAAATAGCTCCAGATTATTTAAATAAAGAAGTTGCCAGATCTACAGCCGGAAAAGGTGAAATCAAGCATATGAGCACGCCAGATCTCCAGAACTCATTTCTCCTGCTCAGAAACTGGATACAATGCCTTAGAAATGCTGGACGCCAAAGAAGAAGCACTGAAATGATCAAAAAGGAAGGCGTTTCTCTAAAACCCTTCACACGCCTTTTCCAGAGAGGCACAAAAACCAAGGTAAATGTACGGCCAAGGAAAGAATGTAAAGAAACTCTGCTGGAGGCCTCTGACTCTGAAGGAGGATGCGCCACCAAGAAGAAACCCTCATTTATTGCAAAGAACAAACAACTGTATATATATAATCTCTGTCTGCAACTGTAGAACCTCTGTGTGAATCTCTCAACTGTACTGATTCAGCTGATCTTTCACAGCCTCAAAAGCACTCAACACTGAAGAGTTATCATTCCTCAATGGACAAATGTTCAAACCCTGGTCACAAGAGAATGCACAAGAGAAAATAGCACAAGGCAAATTGAAATAGTCAAAAGATGAGTTTCATTTGCCAGAGAAATGCTTTATACCTAATTGGCACGCATTTCAAGAAAGTACGCCCTTTTCAATCATTAAAATCTTTTAATATTTTAATAAGACCTTTTCAATAGTTCCCATTTAATACTTGAGCGCACTTTTAATATTTTAAGTCATTAAAATATTAAATCTCCTTTTTGATCATTTTAAGTGATATAAAATATATTAAAGTCAATGTGACTTTAATAAAAGGCATTAAGTTAAATAATTAACTCAATCACTTAAAAATTCATAACTTGCTCAAAACTCAGAATATTCCTGTGCCGTCAGAAGCTATCGACTCCTGCACTGCCAACGCCTGCTGTGAACCAGTCACTGGGCTCTGAAAACCAGAACGATCAAACTCTCCAGAAAGTACCACTGACCCTCTAACCCAACCTGTTAGCCTACGAGAGTCTGAGAAATAGGCTAACCACCATCAAACATGATCATGCCGAAAAAGGGGACATCACAGTCCGCCCTCCCGGAAATTGCTTGTCCGCAAGCAATCTCAACAACAAAGAATCAACCACTCCACCAGGATCCCAAGGATAGTGTCGTGAAATGTCCCTCCTGTCATCAACTGTCTCCTGTAACTCCCAAATCTGATCAATTGGATCATCATGCTGTACCCTGTCAATCTCAACACCATCTGTCACAGGAGAGAAGAACTCAAAGAAAGCAAGTCAAACTGCTGACAACACTTGCTCCCTAAAACCGCACGAGATATGCTATCATCCAACATATCTAACACGTGCATACCAGAATTGTGCATCTGAAACAGGTCATGTACATGATGACTGAAAGTGAAACTATGTAGACTCCTAACCATGTACACACTGGAAATCTCCTCAACGAGCTCTGTCTGAAATCTCGATGCACTGACGGAATCTCCAATACTATGATCAACGCTCTTGCCTAAATCAGGGTCAAAAGTAGAATCAGCATCCACCTCAAAGAGCGGATTATCACAAGAAGATGTAGCATCCGCCTCATAAAGAGGATTTTGTACTAACTGAGCCTCATAACTGTACTGATCCCAATCAAACCCCTCTGATCCCATGGGACTAGAATCAAAATGATAATCCTCCTGAAACATCTCATGCTCCTCTAGAATCTTCGGTTCTATCTTCTCACCTTTTTCGTTGACGAGAATGATAGATCGCATACTCCCATCCTGAAAACCAGCTTGCTGGTCCGTTAAATCAGCAATGTCATCACCCTCATAAAACCATTCCATTTGTCTATTTGAACCCTTAGGCTTAAGAGGACAATTGTGGTTTTGGTCATAAGGAGCTTTGCAATAGAAACATAGCTTCCTCCTACGCAAATCATTTATTGTCTTTCGGTCCAAAGGAGCTGCAAACTTCCTCTTTTCATCAACTTTTTCTGATTCTTTAGGTTCTGATTTGCTATCACTATAGGATGAAGATGCTTCTGCATTTGAAGTGAACTTACCACGTGAAGCTGTAAGTTCCATGCTACAAGCCTTTCTCATAGCTTCGTGCAAGGTAGGTGGATCGAATGCCTTGATCCAACCTTTCATTGGCTCATGGAGACCTTCTACAAATAGAATGACAAGTCTCCTCTCTGAGATTCCGGTAACCATAACCGAGAGCTTCTGGAACTCACCAATATAAGACTCCAAGCTACCCAACTGCTTCAATTGAGCAAGGTCTCTGAAGAATAGCTCAGGATCACGTCTATCAAACCTCTCTACCAGTCTATCAGTAAACTCCTGGTACGAGGTAATCCTATCATGGTGCAGTGTAGCCATGCCATGAATCCACCAGTCATGTGCTACGCCATCAAGGTGGAGAGCTGCAAATCGTATAGCATCTTCCTCTGGCATAGGACGTAGTGTCAGGAATGTATCCAACTTACTCACCCAGGCACGTGCTGTAACTCTACCACTGCCATCATAGTGAACTAAGGTTAGTTTGTTGGTAGCCTGTCTGAGATCACTTTGCTTGTTTTTAGGCCTCCTGTCATTCCTGTTTCTGGTGTGTTCTCTCTTCTGGCTTATGAATCTATCGAAGTTAAGGTGCTCTTTAACCCTCGGTGGCAAATTATCCCACTCATCATGCATAGCCATAATGTTATCTGCAAAATTAATCTCTCCACCCTGTTCAACTTCGTCCACTTCCTCAGCATCATCTCTGGTGAACGTAGGACATGTAGCTCTCTCATAGGTACGTGCTGGAGCTATGACTCTATGAGGCTCTCTGTGGATACTGCCATCACGATCTGGATCCAAACTATGAGCCCTGTTCATTGTCAAATTTTGAACATTCGTGCTGAGTTGTTGAAGAATAGTCGCCACCTGTTCTTGCCCTGCAACCATACCTCTGAGCACGTCTTTAGCTTCTCTGTCCTCATCCTCCCAAGGATTCCTGTGAGAACTTTCTCCAGCCCTGTTCGCCATATTGTCCCAATCTAATTCCTCTTCCTGATCTGCAAATGGAAACGGTGGGAAAGGATTTTGATCACCTCTCTGATTTCTAGGACCCCCTCTGGAATTGAATTTGCCAAAACCCTCTTTGTGTGACTTCATAAATTTCTCAAACCCCACAAGCTGGCAGGATGTGAGCTCTGATACCACTGTGATGAGCCCTGCTGGCTCTCAACCTCAAACCCCAATTTTCTTAAGTCTTTAGGTGTATTTTAAGTTTTTTAGAGAATTCTTAATAGACAGAAGAGAAGGGGCGCACATCATATTTGCTCATAAAATGAAAATTAACACTAGTCGCTTCAGAAAGAGAGTGTAGATTGCATTATTATATAGAGACAAATAGAATGCAAGTGATACACATACCAAAATAGCTCCAGATTATTTAAATAAAGAAGTTGCCAAATCTACAGCCGAAAAAGGTGAAATCAAGCATATGAGCACGCCAGATCTCCAAAACTCATTTCTCCTGCTCAGAAACTGGATACAATGCCTTAGAAATGCTGGACGCCAAAGAAGAAGCACTGAAATGATCAAAAAGGAAGGCGTTTCTCTAAAACCCTTCACACGCCTTTTCCAGAGAGGCACAAAAACCAAGGTAAATGTACGGCCAAGGAAAGAATGTAAAAAAACTCTGCTGGAGGCCTCTGACTCTGAAGGAGGATGCGACACCAAGAAGAAACCCTCATTTATTGCAAAGAACAAACAACTGTATATATATAATCTCTGTCTGCAACTGTAGAACCTCTGTGTGAAGCTCTCAACTGTACTGATTCAGCTGATCTTTCACAGCATCAAAAGCACTCAACATTGAAGAGTTATCGTTCCTCAATGGACAAATGTTCAAACCCTAGTCACAGGAGAATGCACAGGAGAAAATAGCACAAGGCAAATTGAAATAGTCAAAAGATGAGTTTCATTTGCCAGAGAAATGCTTTATACCTAATTGGCACGCATTTCAAGAAAGTACGCCCTTTTCAATCATTAAAATCTTTTAATATTTTAATAAGACCTTTTCAATAGTTCCCATTTAATACTTGAGCGCACTTTTAATATTTTAAGTCATTAAAATATTAAATCTCCTTTTTGATCATTTTAAGTGATATAAAATATATTAAAGTCAATGTGACTTTAATAAAAGGCATTAAGTTAAATAATTAACTCAATCACTTAAAAATTTATAACTTGCTCAAAACTCAGAATATTCCTGTGCCGTCAGAAGCTATCGACTCCTGCACTGCCAACACCTGCTGTGAACCAGTCACTAGGCTCTGAAAACCAGAACGATCAAACTCTCCAGAAAGTACCACTAACCCTCTAACCCAACCTGTTAGCCTACGAGAGTCTGAGAAATAGGCTAACCACCATCAAACATGATCATGCCGAAAAAGGGGACATCACAAGGGGTGACCTTCACACGTCTGCAATATTCTTCATATTTGTCTCTGCTATGCAGTAATAAATCAGAATTGAATCTACTTGTAAAACTGCCTTACATATGCTTTTACATCGAATGATATTCCATTGAGTTACATACTTTTCTTACTCTCCATCTTATCTCTTTTATATCATGTAAAATGCCCAAGAGAGGTGACTTTAAAATGAGAAGGGACGACTTTACTAAAAGGTGACTATTCAAGGATCAACACTCTTCTTAAAGGGTCGACTTCAACAATACATAACTAAATTTATTTTTAATTGATTCCCTTTTACACATAACCACATACCACCTTTAAATGATATAATTTTGCCTTTATATGGGTGCGCTGCCTTACACATATTAATCGCTGCTTTTCAAGATTTAAATGAATCGCTGCCTCTTTTTGTCATCACTTCTCTTTTGTCTTATATGACTTGGCCTTTTTCTTTATTTTGTCTTATATGCTTTGTTATCCAGCTCGTGGCCTTTGTTGAAATCTTTCTCATTTATTATTCTTGACTTAGGTGATATTATCTTTTTTATATGTATTCATATGCCTTTAGACATATATCAAAGGTCGACCAGCATGTATGACTACTGATTTTAAATTTATTTTGAGTTCTTTCCTTTGAGATCCCTGTTATCATCACGCCACTTGTCCATTACACTAGACTCCTCTCTTTTTTGTTGACACTTCATCACTAGATTGAATCTTAGAGTTGATAGTCTAAGCATTATAATATGATTCCTCTTATGTACAATGGCCATAGCAATATTCAAGTCTCTATTATATTGAATGTTCTTCACCCTTTCGAATTTTCTAAATCTGTTCTTTGCATCCACCAATCATCATTATATGCAACATCTGGCTCTTCTTCTATTGTCATACATAATGGCATTGTGATATTCATTTCCCTTTGATATCAATGATAACTTCATCTTCACACCTTTGACATCAATGACAACATTCTAACAATCTATTATATGCCTTTGACATCAATAACAATATTTCCAACAATTGTGACACCCTTTTTTAATAATATTTTAATCAATGCTAAGTTAAATAATAAATTTAACTTAAAACATTAGCGTTAAATTAAAATAATACATTATCACTATAGATCAAGAGGGGACATTATAGTCCTTCCTCCCTAGAATTGCTTATCCCCAAGCAATTTCAACTTTGGATGCAACAAGATCTGTTTGAAATGGTCAAAGCATCGCTATGCTACATTTGACCAACTGAAAGGCCCCTTCTTAGTCAAGTCTGTAAGAGCTGCTACTACCTTT
Organism: Sequoia sempervirens; assembly: GCA_007258455.2. NCBI lineage: Eukaryota > Viridiplantae > Streptophyta > Pinopsida > Cupressales > Cupressaceae > Sequoia > Sequoia sempervirens. The sequence continues at coordinate 8,157 of VDFB02196300.1, read as the reverse complement.
GAAAAACCCTTGACAAAACTCCTGTAGAACCTGTTGACGTGGTTTTTGAGACCGCACCAACACAGAATAAAGTTGCCAATGGCTTCCCTATTCTCTCTTGATCAAAGTATTCCGCACGCTAAGATTGCCAGAAAGTTCGTGCGTTCGACTCCAAGGTTCCTTGAGTGCGAATAGGCTCAGTTTGGCTCGATGTGATATTGCTGGTATGTTCAAGGGGACTTACACAATTGTTCGGCGGCTAACAACAAACAGTAGACTAAGGGCTTTTGTGTGATTCAAATGATTTGGCAGGTGAGCGCAAGTTTCCTAATTCTAACCCGAAATGAACTGAATTTAAAGGGGTGTAGGGCCTAAGGAGTTTATGTTATATTCTAAATGCAAGATATGTGGAGCTTCATTTCAATAGACTTCAACCGGATTTCACCTAGCCTCCGTCGGACAGCCTCAGTAAAATCGGTGCAATCTTCAAAGGGGATAGCGAAAGGTATTCAAGTTATAGTTTAACATACATACACCATCAGAACAACGCATATAAGCATGTAAACCACAACCGAAGTTAAACACAAAATAATCTCCAGTCGACCACGCAAGGCGAACTTATCATCAACAAGCCGCTAGTGGTATGGAATAAAGCGAAGCTATCTCAATGAAACACCACACACGGGTAAGCTACTTGCATGAATTTAATCTACTTGGATACGAAAGGAAGAAGAAACTTGCTAGCATTTCATGACAAGACGAATTCCATCATCAATGAAAAGATCTATTATCATAAAATGTGTTACACAACAATCTCTTCAAAAGTTTTCAAAGGGAAAACTTTCTTTCTTCTCCAAATTATGCAAAATGCTCTACAATACCACTCTATCTAACTCTAATACTAATACTCTCTCAATGTCTATTCTGATTCTAACTTCTAATCTTCTAATGAGATTACAAATGAGGGGGACTCCCCCTTTTATAGCTAGCCAAGTCCCAAAAGACGGCTAGGGTTACAATCAATACAGTGGCCAGAATCATGCCACCTCAGCCCTAAATAATATTGCCCTAAAAACCGCCACAGAGGAGAGTGGGGTAATAAATGCGCCATAATGTCCACCATCATCCTTCTAGAAGATTCCATTGTAGACGCGTTCACACTGTTCTCGATCTTCTTTCTTGGCGTTGTCCTTTGGCTTCTTCCACTTGAGGGTCTTCATCTTCGTCACTTTGAGCCTTGAAAATGTTTCTTCAACACTTAGCCGTTTTTCTTGCAAACTTTCCTCCTTCGAGATTGAAACTTATCTTCATCGTGCTTCCACTTCAAGTCATCGTGCTCTGGCCTCAACATTTCTCCATCGCTTGATCTCGACGTTCCTCCTGCAAAACAAGCAAGGAGAAGAGTATTAAAACACTTCATGATATAAATTCAACTTACTCACCTGATTTTCATGCCTTGATCTCCAAGCGTTCATCGCCCACTTCGTGTTCAAATTCTTGCCTTAGACAAACTTCATCTTTGAGAAATTCATTTCACCTGCTGGAGCTCTGATAACCTCGATTTTATTCATTTCTGGCTCAAGTAAACTATCCTCACGAAGGATTGAAGCAAATTCACCTAGGCGGTTTCTTTCAAATTCATCGTCTGGAGGATCTCACCTTGAAAACCACTTTCTTCATTTTTGCCTTAGAAAATTTTCAAATTTCCCTTAGGAAATACATCAACCTGGTGCCCACTTAAAATCTTCATCCCAAAATTCTCGACAAGCTGTGGAAGACCTTAAAATCAACTTCTCATCGATAATCTTCAATACCCAGAAGAAAATTTTCTCCAGAACGCTTTGAACCCAAGGGTGCACAACGAACGGGTTCATTGAATTTTGAACCTTAGAAAATATTCCTTCAACAATTTAAATCCGTTCTTCGCATCTGCTCTGAGAATTTTGCTCTGACTTGGAAAATTTTATTCCTGCACTGCCAACATCTTTTGACTTCATCACTGGCAAAATTCACTCGGACTTCAGGAAAAAGATTTTATCACTTCATCATACTTAGGCGTTTTTCCCCAAGGAAGAAAATATTGCCTTAGAAAAATTTTAAATCACTTTGAAAATTTTGCCTTAGGAAATTTTATATCCAGCTCGATCAATTTTGCCTGTGAAAAAAATACCAACTTCACTCAGAAAATTTTCTTGAAGGCGCCTAGCATATTTTATTTTTCTAGCCATCTTGGATTTTATTTCACACTTGGGAAAATATTCATTTGAAGTCCCAACGCCTTAGAGAAATTTTTAACACTTAGGCAATATTTCACTTTCTACTTGAGGCGCCTAGCACTTGCCATTTCATTCCCACCACCTTCAAATATTTTCTAACACATACCACGCCTTCAACGCCTTAGGAAAAATCTCCAACACCTATAACCTTAGGCGCATATCACACTTTGAGAGGGAATTTTAAAATCACGCCTTAGAAATATTTCTAACACTCTCCACTCTAGGCGCATAACACTTGATGAAGAAAAACGTCTAGCACATCACCTTTTACCACGCCTTGGAATATTTTTTAATCAGTTTTCACCTCACTTACCAGCTTGCATTTACCTTTACCATCCTAACTTGGGCGCATTTAGGCATGTATACTGGATGACTCTTCAGCTTCCGTTTTTTTTCTTCACATGGCATGATTTGGGCGCATTTTGCCCCTTGAGGAGGATGAGAAGCTTTGACTTGTTGACTCCCTTGCATTTTGGGCGCATTTCCACCTATGTGCAGGATGAAACATGTTGACTTGTTGACTTCTTTGGGCGCATTTGCACATGCATGAAGGATGGCGCATTTAGGGGGTGGTGGAGGATATCTTTCATGCCTTAGAAATTTTTTGCTATCAACCTTGAGCTGGGCGCATTTTGCTATAGGAGCAGGATGATATTCGTTGACCTCTTTGACTTTTTATCACCTTTGGGCGCATTTTGTATAGGCTGCAGGACGAGTTTTATACTTAGAAACTTTTCCAACATGAGAGCTTGAGCTGGGCGCATTTTGCCATGGTGGAGGATGAGAATCTTTTGACTTGTTGACCTTTTCTCTCCTTTTGGGCGCATTTCACCCCAGCTGCAGGATGGGCGCATTTGGAGGGGTGAGGAGGACAAGTTTAAGACTTAGAAAAATTTCCAACTCTCATGCCTCAAGTTGGGCGCATTTTGGCCTGGCTACTGGATAAAAATCATTGACTTCTCTTTGACTTTTGTACCTTGGGCGCATTTTGCCCCCTGAGCAGGATGAACGCCATACTTTGAAATTTTATGCCTCTTCATCAATCTGGGTGCATTTTGCCAGGCCTGCTGGACGAAACTCCAGACTTAGACAAATTTTCATCATCCTTCGCCAGTATCGTGCCCTGCTATTTATAGTAAGTCTTCTCAATTTTGCGCCTCTGAAGCCCGGATCAACCTGAAATTTTGAACGTAGCATTCTCACCACTTTATCAACTTGTCGACACTGCCACTTTTAGTCACCCTGCTATTTATAGCCTGTTTCTGAAGGTGACTTACTATAAATAGTAAGCTCTTGTTTCTGATAGCTCCCAAGCTCTGATTGAGTTGAAATTTGAATTAGGCGATCCTCACCACGTGACCTATTGGCTGACACTGACGCATGCAGCTGATTTACTATTTTTTAGCATGTTTCCAGATTTTGACGCTATAAATAGTAGGTGCTCCGTTTGACCTGAAATTTCACCAGCAGATAGCCTGAAGGACACTAATCGCGGTGGTTTACACCGGATTTCGAAGATTTTGACTTTTGATGCCTATTTTTAGGCTCCAAAGCTGGAAACCCTAATTTGCATTGCATGCATTATCAAAGATCTGTTTGCTCTACCGTTTACGTGGCCTTCGCGATCGGCTTCGTGAATCACAGGCTAGCGGGTGGCGGTAGCAGGACACCACACCTGCTAAAAATAGCAAGTTCCTTACTGAGTGAGAATCCTCGTTTGCATGTCACACCATCGCGAAGCTCTCGAAAAACCCATCAGGCATCACCTGACATGCAAAAGAAACCTCGACATGCAAACCCTAAAAATAGCCTCGGAAGGCTGAATCCTGAAAGTGATCATCTCGACTTGCATGTTATATCGTCGCGAAGGTCTCGAAAAACCCAGAAAGAATATCCAGACATGCAAAGAAAAACTCTGCATCTGGACCCTGAAATTTGTGCCGGACGCCGGACTGCTAAAAATAGTAAGTTATCCGTTTTTGCTCAAATTTGGCATGCAAGCAGTCTGGTACACTCTAAATGCAGTGTGATGATCGAAATTTCAAAAATGCTGACAAATTGCCCTGAATTCCACACTTACTAAAAATAGTAAGTACCTCAGAATCTGATGAAAATTTGCCGGAAGCCTGCTGGCAGCATATTGACAAGAACGTTAAGCTCAATTTTCAATTTATTCACCCGTTCGACCTTGGACTGACCAGGAAAGATGAAACCCTAATTTTCAGACTTGGCCAGAATTTTTGCATTTTAAGCTCAACGGCAGAGGAATCCCGGGAAGTAGACCATCAGAAAAGAGACAGACAGAGAGAGAGAGACCAAAAACCAAAGCCAAAACGACCAGAATGGAGCAAAAATTAGGGGTCCCCATTTGAATGGGGCGATGTGTGAAAAAGGTCACAACAGAACCCACAGAAACCGAAGAATCCCTTAAGTTGTGAGAGATTCGTGGGTGGAGGCCAATCAACAATCGCTTTGACCTTTCCAGGATCAACTCTAACACCCTTGGAGCTAATAATATGGCCAAGGAAAAGAAGCTCTGTCAACCCAAATTCGCATTTACTTTCCTTCGCATAAAGTGATTACCTCTACAAAATACTCAACACCTCATCCAAATGTTTAAAATGCTCCTCCCAAGTTTTGTTGAAGATTAAGATATCATCTAAAAATATAAGGACATACTTCCTAAGCTGATTACAAAACACCTTGTTCATACAGGATTGAAAATTAGTTGGGGAATTGGTTAAGCCAAAGGGCATTAACAAAAACTCAAAATGACTATAATGGCACCTAAATGTTGTCTTCTCCATATCCTCCTCTCCAACCCATATCTAATGGTAACCTAAACTCAAATCAATTTTAAAAGAATAGCAAGCTCCATGCAGCTCATCAATCAACTCATCTATCAAAGGAATAATATACTTGTTTTTTATTGTTTTCATGTTTAATGCCCTATAATCCATACACATGTGCATTGATTCATCCTTCTCCTTAGCAGACACCACAGAAGAAGTGAAACGAATCTTTCTTGGTCTAATATGCCCCATATCAATCAGCTCCTTAATTGGCTTTTCTGTTTCATCCTTATGTCCCTTAGGATGTCTATAAGGTGTAGTAGTCACCGATTTTGACCTCTCCTCAAGCTCTATGGCACACTCCATGCCCCTATTAGGAGGTATCCTTGGAGGTATGCTCCTAAAAACTACGTTGTGCTTAGACATCAAGACCTCTGCATCATGATGATAGACTCTCTTTGGCTGCTTTGTAACTTTAGGCATGATAATATATTCTACTACCCACTCTACTTGGTCTTGTCTAATAAGCATCTCCATCCTCTTGAAAAAGACTATATGTGGCCCATCATTTGATATACCTCTAAGTGTAATCTTTTTGCCTCCTGCATCAAACTTCATTTCCATAGTTTGTAAATTCATGTAAAACTCCCCAATGGAACAAAGCCACTGAATACCAAAGACCATATTCATATCTCCTATGCTCACCACATAGAAGTCATCTCAAAGCTCATACTCACCCAACTAGATGCCCAAGTCAAATATTTTCCTAGTGCAAGTGAGAGTGAAACCATTCTAAATGGAAATAACATAGCAACCATGTTTCAAAAGATATAGCTTTATTCACATTCATTCACAGATATGCAATAAGCACATGAAAAATCTTAACAGGAAATCCTCAACTATGAACAAGTACATGTAAATAATAGACTGATGTTGGTTAAGACTACCAACTCTCGGTAAGTATCAACCAACTATAACCATCGGGGACTAATACGTGAATACAAAACATAACTATTTATTTATCACTTACCTAACTAAAACATATTCAATTAACTTTCAGCTGGCTACATCAATTCCCCCCCAAAAGACAGTCGTCTTCCACATGACACAACAAAATTGGGGATTGTACATACAAAAGTGATCACTAAGAGGAGGGAGGTTGAGAAGACATCCCTGGGGATCCTAAAGACTTGGGTGTAGATATCATCGAGTGTTGTTGGCGAAGACATTGGAGCCTCTGGTTAGCCACCAATTCTTTCCCTCAGGCAATTTCGGCTAGATGAATAGACTCAGTCAATTGTTTCTTCAACTTCTCTAGCTCCTGCTCTCTCTCATGTAGTTGAGTCATCATCTTCTTTGCCTCCTTCACCTTCACTTGTAACTCTCCATCCCTCTCAGTTAGCTAAGCATCTCTCTTAATCGTTTGTCTCTCTCTACTACCATTTGCTCGATTATTGTGACCCGACCATGATCTACTTCTGTCGCTTGAGCAAATTGCTCTTGAGACTTCCAAATATGATCAACTAGCTCTACCCATATAGCCTTGGCCTGTGACAGAGCTCTATCTCTCAACTGTGTGGCCTCCTCAATGGAAGCCATGGTTCAATGCAACCTCAGAAAAAAAAACTTGGTAGCAGAGTTCCATCCTGTGAAGGCTTTAGAGAACTCTACCATGCCTTCCTCCAATTGTAGGTCTCAGAGGATGTCGGGTTGTCAACATCTCAGTCGTCTCCACTCCCAGCCATCCCTGTGATATGAAGCATCTGAAAAATTCTCCTTCACATCCATCTTGCATGAAGGCCAAGATCCTCTCCCCCTCCTGTGCAACCAACGGATCTTGACCAATGTCTAGCTGCCAAGATATCTCCCCTACATCATACATCACCCTCACCGTGGACTAAAGCTCCCCAAGGTACCTTTGTATTGTGCCAAGGGGATCATATGCATCCGACCAACCAATCTCAATGAATACCCCCCCTTGGACTCATCCTCACTCAACTCCTCTCCTTACTCTACCAAATGTGGTCGTGGGTGTGTCTCTGGCACTACCACCATGGCAATGTTTGTGGCTAGTAAGGCTTGTTGTGACTGCTCTGCAAGACCTGTCTAGGTGTCAACTGGCATGTCTACCGACTCTCGCTCATGTGGTGGCTTTGTGCTTTCGGCCAATAATCCTTGAGACTTTCTTGGAGGGGCATCTGCTGCTACCCCAATCAACCCAAGCCATTTGTCGATCCCCACATCCACTTCAGTGTCATCCTCAACTAAAGGTGGCACCACTAATGGTGGTGCTACTGGTGTTGGCCGTGCTACTAGTGCTAGTAGTGGTGCCATGAAGTTCTAACAGGTACTATAGCAGCAGGCACTGGCTGCACTAAGATGGTTGGTTGTACTGTGATAGTTGGTTGCATTGGAATAGCCTCCTCTATGTCCTCCTAAGAGCTTGCCTCTCTTGCGAGTGAAACCTCCTCTGCACTCATCTCTATGGAGGAAGATAACTCTATGTTCTCATAGTCGTCTCTACTCAGCAAGGTAGGCGAAGTATCCCTCGCTTTTCTCTTCTTTGTCGATAGTTTCGTTGGCTAAGGTGCCTCCTCTCCCATTGATTACACCCCCAAGTTGGCCACATAGAACATAGTTGGGCATGACATGTCCAATTGGCCTACGAGCTAGAATCCACCCCACTTGTCGGATGGTACCTATGTGTAGATGGCATCCAATAGGATTCCAATGGAGTGTTGACTCATGTAGAAGGCTTTGTGCTTCAAACATAGGAATTCTTGTATCCTCTCTGAGAGTATACTTGCCCAATTATACACTCTTCCCATACTCAGTCCAACCATGAGAGTAATCATCCACATTTCAATTTCCAACACTCAGCTACCTCATGTGGGTCTACACTTGATCAAGTCCAAGACACATTTCAACTTCGGAATGGCGAGGAAATTCTTCCTCAGGCATCTATTACGCGCACTCCAAATACTATCCTTCTCCTATTGTCAAGACATCTCCCCTGTAGGTTTGGATGTTGATGATCCTCTCAAAGGTATCCCAAATACCCTAGTGAATTCGACAAGCGCAAAGGATATAGTCACGAGGCACCCTATGTA
>VDFB02196299.1:0-86482 GCA_007258455.2 Sequoia sempervirens | reverse complement strand
TTGCAAGTTGTAGATGTTAACTAGGTTGAAATTAAAGTGAGAAGAAGGTGCACTTGAAGAGTTCAATCTGGAGATCGGATCGAGGTGAGTTACCCAAATACAAGCCATGGAGCAACCGAAAGAAGGAAAACCTTCTAGTCCTGAAATCTTTGAGAATGAAGAACTGTTTTGCAAAGTGTTCCTAGATATGAAGATGATGGTGGACGAGTTGTACAGGAAAAATAAGAAGGAGAAAGGTGAATCATCTTCAAAAGATGAAAAAGGTAAAGGAGTAGGAGGTGGTTGTGACCCTCCTAAACCTTCATCTTCACCTTCTTCACCTTCTTCACCTACTTCATCTTCTTCATCTTCTTTGTCTACTAATTCTACTTCATCTTCAAAGAAGAAACAACCTGTGCAACTTGAATCTAATGCTCCTTTGTTATTGATGTTAAATTTGAATTGCCAACTTATAATGGAGAACTGGATGCAGAGAAACTTGACAATTTGATAAAACAAATTAAAGTTTATTGCAGGATTTAAAAATTTATTGATGATACTTCAAAGATCCAATTAGCCACTTTTCGCCTGGGAGGCACAACCTTAATCTAGTGGGAGAGAAAAACTCAGAAAGATCTAAGCTGATATGGTAAAATTATTTCTTCTTGGTTTGAGTTTATTGCTACACTTAAGAAATAGTTTTATCCATTAGGTCACATGCAAAAAGCAGTAATGTATTGGAAATCATTAAGGCAAGAGAAAGGACAAATTGTACATGAATATACATAGGATTTTAGGAAAAAATATTTAATTTTTGGAATTCATTTATACATGCAAGAAACTTTGTTGAAGTATATAGGTTGATTACATGAAAAATTGAGACATACAATACTTATGTTCAATCCAACTAACCTTCACAAAGTTAGTGTGCAAGCCATTCATCTTGAAACAGGCATGAAGAATAGCCATGACAGTTTCTTAATGGAATCCAGTAAGCAAAAATGAAACAAGAAAGGGAAGAAGGAAATGCAGTGGAAAACTTCCATGAAGAAATAGGAGGAAAATCCTTATTGCTCACACAGCAAAAAGAAAGGGCACAAAGATGCAAAAATTTGGAAATTGCATCCTGATAAAAAACCAAAGTGGTTCAAGGATTGAAAGGGTAAGCAAAAGACGACAACCATCATGCGAGACCTTGGATCAGATTTCGATGATGAAGCCAAGATAACTGATACGATGGATATTTTCAGTGAAAATTGAAGTGTCTCCATTCTCTCTAGAATCTACACCATAAGAAATAGCTCAGCGTCCTGATTCCAATGCAACTCAAACAGAGCGAAAAGGAGTCCGTTTGTGCAAGTTATGGCCAGTCAAACCTTGGGTTAAACTAGGATCAGGGGGCATCTAGGAAGTGAAAAAAATGATGTCATCAAAAGTTGTCAAAGTTGGCATCATTGTGAAGAGCTCGTTGAGACGATTCTGATGACATTCGTTTCATCAAAATCCGACATCGTATGCTCAACTTATCAACATTCAAAGTTCGTGCAAGGAGATTGACCTTTGACCGTATGGATGCTGACATCATCAACTAGTCCGTACCATACGAAATCCACATGGATGAATTCAGGTGAGACATGTGGTAGTTGATTCATCCATACAGACCCAATCAGGTGGCGACACGTGTCCCTTATGTACAGTCGTACACACAGTCAGCATCCATGTGGCATCCAAGTCAGCAGTCTAGTCAGTAGTGACGTGTCTTTGGCAACGAATGAAGTGTTGACACGTGGCATTTTGTACTCCAATCAGCATCCCTGTCAGTGGGCATGACAACATCCCAGTCAGCGTCGTGTAGCAGTTGAGTCAGCATTGTCGTCGAGTGGGGTGTTAACAGGTGGCATCACTTGGGGAAGCCACGTGCCCCCTTCTATCTTCCGTCGGTGTGGGCGTCGGCGAGTTTGTTTCAACAAAATATTGTTCGTGAGGCTCGAACCTGACACCGACTATCTGGGAGCCGTTAGGTCGGCCATTGCGCCCGCCAAGGCTGTTCAACTATTTGCGGATGAGGGTTTGTTTTGTTGTGTGTTTGTTTTGCAATTTGTTTTAAACAACCACGGATGGTTTGAACCCGTAACCTCACGGGTAGCAAAAGGATAGGTGGTCGTTGCACCGTCGACAATTCATATGTATTAATAGGTGTTTGGTTTTATTTATCTTCTGGCTTTTCACCGATTGTAAACAAAAGGGCATAAATGCCAAACCAATGTCCTAACCACCAAATCAAGGAGGGTGTATAAGGATAAATTAAGTTGTAAATGACCTAGGAGCTTAGGATACAGGTGGCTATTCATTTAATTATTTTGTTAAGCCTATCTTGGCTTATTTTTATGTATAAAAGGGGGTGTGAGGTGAGAGTTGAGATAGAGATTTTGTAAGTGAAGTTAGACAAGTCGGTTGATGTAGAAGGGGAGTATACTTGAGAGAATGGTGTTTTTGTTCCTGTACGTCGAAATAATGTTGTAATGACAACATGCTTGAAGGGAATGATGCTGCCACTATCATGATTGTAATTCTGATTTCTTGGAGCTAATTGGATCAGTCCTCCATTGGAGAGGGACTCGGAGACGTAGTCCAATCGGACAAACTTCGTAATCAATTATGGTTTCATCTCTCTATTTCTTCTCTCTTTCTTTCAGAGTTCAACGTTATTATGCTATGTTCTTTTTAAAGTTTCATTACATTATTTCGTTTATGAAGTTTTGAATTCTTTAAAGTAATCAAATAATCGTTAAGCATTCAATTCTGCAATCGTCTAGATCCTATACAGATCAAGTGGTATCAGAGCTCAGTTGACTATTATTGTAGTTGTTTTTCTTGAATGTTAACAAGATCCAGGATTCAGAAGGTGAAGGCAAGCTCAAAGACTTTGATCCTGAGATCAAGAAGCGAAGAACATTTCTGAAGATGTCTATTTCTATAATGGAGGTTTCTGATGAGATCAATGAGCAGGAATTTTGAAGAGCGTTCCTTGAGATGAAGGCTAAGGTGGAAATTCTTTTTCAGGAGAGACAAGAATGGAAGGAACGTGAAGGAGGTTCGTCGAAGCAAGAAGATCGCAAAGACAAGAAAGGGAAACAACATGGAGATGGTGACAAGCAACCAGATCCACCCTCTTCTCCTTCTCCTCCCTCTTCTCCTTCTCCATCTTCTCCTCATTCTACTTCTTTTAATCCTTTCAAGAGTGGGTATAAGCCTAAAATTAAATTGGATGTAAAATTTGACTTGCCTAAGTATTGTGGTGAACTTAATGCTGAAAAATTGGATGATTGGATTCAACAAGTTGAAGTTTACTGTAGAGTCCAGAACCTATTAGATGATGTTGATAGGATCCAATTAGCTACTCTTCGGTTAAGAGGTACAACTTTAACCTGGTGGGAGAGTAAGACTAAGGCAGAAGTTTCACAACATGGTAGAGTCAGTTTAACTTGGGCAGAGTTTATTAATGCTCTTAAGAAGCAATTTTATCCCCTAGGCCATATGCAACAGTTAATGATGGACTGGAAAATGTTTAGGCAAGGGAAAGGTCAAACTGTCCAAGAGTACACTCATGAATTCAGGAAAAGGGCTATTGCTTTGAATGTTCCTTTGTACACCCAGGACACTTTGTTGAAGTACATAGGAGGTCTGCATTCCTACCTTAGGCATTCCATTTTGGTTTTGAACCCTTGTAATTTGGATGAAGTGTCTATTCAAGCTACACACTTAGAGTCAAGGGGTAAAGGATATTTTATTGATGAGTTTGATAATGATGTAAAGAAATCTTATAAGAATGCAGAGACAAGGAAAGGAAAGAAGGCAGCTACAGCTAAGAAGGATGATAAGCTTTCTTGCTATCATTGTGACAGGAAGGGTCATGATGAAGAACATTGTTGGAAGTTGCATCCTGAATTGAGGCCTAAGTGGGCTCAGAGATAGAATCAGAAATAGAAAGGTAAGGAGAAAGCCACGAATGTTGTTATGGATCTTGGTTCAGATTCTGATGATGAGACTAAGATAACAGCTATGGGTTTAAAAGGTAAAGCTCCTATTTCTGGTGTTTCTATTGCTAGTTGTGCTTCTACTTCTAAAGTTAATGATGTCTCTGAAGATGTGAAGAGGAATGAGCTTTTTCATTTAAGGGTTGTTGCTAAGAATAGTAAAATTGATGCACTCATAGATAGTGGTTCTCAAGTGAACTTAATTTCAGAAAGTGTTGTAAGAAACTTGGGATTAAAAACTACACTACATAAGAGACCTTATCCACTAGGCTAGATTTGTGAAAATGATAAGTTGCAAGTAACAAGACAATGCACCTTAAGGTTCACAATCACTAGTAAATTTGTGGATGAAGTACAGTTTGATGTGGTTCCACTGGATATCTATGGGATAGTGCTTGGTAGCCCTTATCTTTATGACAGAAAAGCTATTTTCTATAGGGAAAAGAATCATTATCACTTGTTTAAAGATGGCATTTAGTATATTGTACATTCTCACAAGATTAAGACTGATCGTTCTTTTGCAAACACAAGGCAGTTAAAGAGGGTAATTAATGCAAGTAAAGAGTTAACTCTTATCTCTGTCAGTACATGTGATTCTACACTTGAACTTGGAGTAGCTAACCAAGGTCAGATGTTGCAAGATGCACTTGTAGTACAGCATGAGAAAATGATGATTGAAAGCATTGATGGTTCCTTGGGTAAAAATGTTCCTGTTGTGAAGGATCGATATGTTGTTGACTTATTCTCTTCCATTTATGCATTGATGTTCAGCTTGATGCTAGTCAATTTTTGTTGGTTAGTGACTACGACAATTGATGTAGATGCTTATGGAAGTCATAAAGTTATGTTTATGTTCAACAATATTATTGCAGTCTTCATTGTGCTTGTGAGCCAGGTATTTAGATGTACAGAGGATACAGGACAAGTGGGGAGGCCAAGTCCTCACTTAATGTCAGAGTAAATGTCACTTTTGGAGGTCCAAAAGGTCTTCAGTGGGGAGGCCTGATCTAGTGGATATTTTTAGTGAAAATTGAAGTGTCTCCATTCTCTCCAGAATCTACACCATAAGAAAGAGCTCAGCGTCCTGATTCCAATGCAACTCGAACGGAGCGAAAAGGAGTATGTTTGTGCAAGCTATGGCCAGTCAAACCTTGGGTCAAACTGGGATTAGGGGGCATCTAGGAAGTGAAAAAAATGATGTCGTCAAAAGTTGTCAAAGTTGGCATCATCGCAAAGAGCTCATCAAGATGATTCCAACGGCGTTCGTTTTGTCGAAATCCGACATTGTATGCTCAACTTATCAGCAGTCAAAGTTCTTGCAAGCAGATTGACCTTTGACCGTACGGATGCTGACATCATCAACCAGTCCGTACCGTACGGAATCCACATGGATGAATTTTGGAAAGACATGTGGCAGTTGAGTCATCCGTATGGACCTAATCAGGTGGTGACACGTGTCCCTTCTGTACAGTCGTACACACAGTCAGCATCCATGTGGCATCCGAGTCAGCAGTCCAGTCGGCAGTGACGTGTCTTCAGCAATGAATGAAGTGTTGACATGTGGCATTTCGTACTCCAGTCAGCATCCCTGTCAGCAGGCACGATGGCATCCCAGTCGGCGTTGTGTGGCAGTTGAGTCAGCATTGTCATCGAGTGGGGTGTTGACAGGTGGCATCACTTGGGGAAGCCATGTGCCCCCTTCTATCTTCTGTCGGTGTGGGCGTCGGTGAGTTTGTTTCAACAAAATATTGTTCGTGAGGCTCGAACCTGACACCAGCTGTCTGGGAGCCGTTAGGTCGGCCGTTGCGCCTGCCAAGGTCATTCAACTATTTGCGGATGAGGGTTTTTTTTGTTGTGTGTTTGTTTTGCAATTTGTTTTAAACAACCACGGACGGTTTGAACCCATAACCTTACGAGTAGCAAAAGGATAGGTGGCCGTTGCACCATCGACAATTCATATGTATTAATAGGTGTTTGGTTTTATTTATCTTCTAGCTTTTCACCGATTGTAAACAAAAGGGCATAAATGCCAAACCAATGTCCTAACCACCAAATCAAGGAGGGTGTATAAGGATAAATTAAGTTGTAAATGACCTAGGAGCTTAGGATACAGGTGGTTATTCATTTAATTATTTTTTTAAGCCTATCTTGGCTTATTTTTATGTATAAAAGGGGGTGTGAGGTGAGAGTTGAGATAGAGATTTTGTAAGTGAAGTTAGACAAGTCGGTTGATGTAGAAGGGGAGTATACTTGAGAGAATGGTGTTTTTGTTCCTGTACATCGAAATACTATTGTAATGATGGTGTGCTTGAAGGGAATGATGCTGCCACTATCATGATTGTAATTCTGATTTCTTGGAGCTAATTGGATTGGTCCTCCATTGAAGAGGGACCCAGAGACGTAGTCCAATCGGACGAACTCCGTTATCAATTGTGGTTTCATCTCTCTATTTCTTCTCTCTTTCTTTCAGAGTTCAATGTTATTATGCTATGTTCTTTTTAAAGTTTCATTACATTATTTCATTTATGAAGTTTTGAATTCTTTAAATTAATCAAATAATCATTAAGCATTCAATTCTGCAATCGTCTAGATCCTATACAGATCAATAACAATTGTGGGTATAAAAGGTATCATTCATGTTGCTAGTATTAGTTCCCATGCTTCTTCTGTAAAGAATAATGAGATCCCTATTGAAAGTAAAAGGAATGAATTGTTTCATATAAGGACTATTGCAAAACAAAGTAAAATTAATACACTTATAGATAGTGGATCACAAGTGGACTTAATCTCTGAACAAGTTGTTAAGCAATTGGGATTAAAAACAATACCTCATCCTAAACCATATCCATTGGGTTGAGTGCATGATAATACTCGGTTACATGTGTCAAGGCAATGTAAACTCCAATTTTCAATCACATCCAAGTTTGTAGATGAGGTAGAGTTAGATGTGATTCCACTTGACATTTGTGGGATGGTTTTGGGAAGTCCTTGTATGATAGAAAGGCCATTTTCTACAGAGAACATAATAGGTATCATTTTTTTAAAGATGGAATTGAACTCATTGTGAAAAACCATTGCATGAAGAGTGATAGATCTGTTGTAAACACAGGGCATTTGAAAATGGTTGTAAATGCAAGCAAGACATTAACCCTCATGTCTATAACAACTAGTGATATTAAGCATGAAAATGAAAGAATTTATAATCCTAATAAGGTATCACAGATAGCACAGTGTGAGGATTAGTTGCAAGAACATTTAAGTCTTTAGGAAAAGGTGGTAAAAGAGGGTTTGAATGATTCATTTTCTAATGATGTTCCTTTTTAGGAGATTCAACAAGTTGATACTTTTCCCTTGACATCAGTATATTCAATATTGTTGCTTGTCATTCTACTAGTTAGTTCTATGTGGATAGTGGATGCAACAATGAGTATTGATGGGTATTTAGTTGATTGTATCAGTTATGCTATCTCATTCTTCATCTTGTTTGTGATGGGTAAGATGATTAAAATTGTAGCTATGCGGACAGATGATACAAGACAAGTGAGGCAACAATTCCATCACTTAGTTTTTATGTAAAAACAAACTTTTGGAGGTCCAAAAGCTTCTCAATTGGGAGGAATGGTCCAGGAGGATCCAAAAGAACAAAAATTTCATAGACTCAAATTTTGATGAAGCTAGCATCATCGCATAGAGCTTGTCGAGACAATCCTGATGTAATTTTCATCACATTAAAAGGAGATTGTATGGGAGAGTTATGCATGGTCAAAGTTGGGGTCAAACTAGGTATAGAGGCCATTTAGAAAGGCAAAAAAACATCATATCTAAATTGGTCAAAATTGACATTATGATGAAGAGCTCATCGCCACAAGTCCAATGTCATTCATTTTGTCAAAAATGGAGCTTGTAAGACAAAGTTATGCCAAGTCAAAGTTTCAGTCAAAATGGGTTGACCATGCTGACGTCAACATGATGTCAGCATGGCGACTTGGACATACAATCAGCAATGAGGATGATGTGGACCAATCAAATGATGACATGTGGCATCCAACACATCAGATGATTCATTATACGACTGATGACGTGTCATATCTCTGTATGGACACGTGGCAGTGGCGTGGCCTGACCGTGCAGCTGATGTTGTGTCATAGAGCAAGACATGTGGCACCTTCTTTCTTATCTCCTTTGGTGTCTGTTTGTTGGATAGTTTAATTTACCAAAAAAGATTGTGGTCGAGGCTCATCCCCAAGACCTACTTCATGTCATTGACTTCTCCTACCGCTATGCCACAATATCCACACTCGGTATAATTAAGTTGTCGAGTTGTTTTACCGATTTTAAATTAAAAATTAAAAAAATGTGGGGTGGGGGTTCGAACATCTGACCTACCCGGCCCCCAAAACACTCTTTACCATTGCACCATGGGTGGCACTACATAGTTTTTGGGGATCGGTTGTTTAAGAACAATAGTCAAAGGCTGAATCTCCTAAGTTTAAAGAATTTAACCTCCAAATTAAAACAAACTTAACCCCAGTGGTTCGCACTCGAGTGGAATGACCATAGCTAAGAAACTACTAAGGATGAGGTATTATTGGCCCACAATGGAAAGAGAGGCACATGACTATGCCAGAAAGTGTCTACAATGTCAGCAGCATGGGGACCTCATCCATGCTCCAGCTCAAGAGCTTCATCCTATCATCACACCATGTCCCTTTTCGTAGTGGGGACTTGATCTCATTAGCAAAATCACACCCACTTCATCTAATGGCCACAAATTCATCATAACCACAACAAAGTACTTTACTAAGTCGGTGGAAGCCATACCCATGACGTATATAACTGGAAAGCAGATTTCAAAGTTCATCCTGAACTATCTTATTTGTCGATATGGTGTTCCACAAGCCATTATCTCAGATAATGGAACATGTTTTAAGAATCAGGAGGTTCGTGACTTATGCGAAAAATTAAAAATCCAACATCACTTCACCCCATACTATCCGCAAGGCAATGACCAAGCAGAAGCTACAAACAAAACCATTCTAAAAATTCTCAAGAAAACAGTCAATGACGTAGGTCGTGACTGGAATTTGCAGCTTAATCCTACCCTCTGGGCCTATCAAACCAGCATCCACACACCCACTGGCGCCACCCCTTTGTCCCTAGTCTACGGATCAAAAGCAGTACTCCCCATCGAGATCGAGATCCCATCACTCAGGATATCACTACAAAACATCATCACAGATGAAGAGTACTGAGTGTCAAGATTGACAGAGCTGGAGCTACTGTTTGAGTGACTGATAGATGCTTTGAGTCATTTGCAAGTCTATAGAATAGACTCAAAAGGAGCTACAATAAGAAAATCAAAAGCAGGACTTTTCAAGTCAGAGAACTGGTGTTAAAAGAAAATCAGAAGAATGTCCCAAACCTAAGCAACAAAGGCAAGTTTGAACCCAATTGGTTGGGACCATTCATCATCACAATAAGTTACAAGTCAAGGGCATATCAATTATCAACACCCAAAGGGGAACCTCTGCAAGAGCCCATGAATAGCTCCCATCTCAAAAAAATTTATGCCTAAATCTTTCAAGGTATAGAACCAAAATATCCAAAATATCAAAAAATGTCTTGAAAAAATGGTTGCTTTGGCGAAAACCTGGCAAACAAGCGTCTTGGTAACAACAAAAAAAAATCAAAAAAGAAAAAAATCCAAAAAAATTAGAAAAAGGATTGAAAATAGTAAAGAGAAAAAATCATCCTCTAGTGAAAACCACTTTGGTGGCACTTTGGACAAGTACCTTAGTGAAAACCTGGCAAACAAACACCTTGTGTAAATAAGCACTTTCCATCCACCAGGATCTTTATGACTTGTTCTGCATCATCCATCCATCATGCTTCCATCATCCATTGCATCCCATATCTCCATCCATCATTCATTCACCTACATCCACATCATAGCTTGGTCCTGTTTTCGTATCAAAATCCCTCCTAGTACCACTCGGCTCATCCTCAAGGTCAACTTGTCCTACCTTTATTGGAGTAGTATATTGCATCACACTGGGGGCATGTTTTTATCGGATCAGATTCGTGTATGTTCTTAAAGTATCAACATCAAAAAATTAGAAAATCCAAAAACATCAAAACATATCAAAATCCCAAAAGCATGGTCGTCTTGTCGAACTACGTCGTCTTTGAGCTTGAACATAGGAAAGGTTTATCTTTGATCATCCCCCGAGACACTTAGGTCAGTCCTATAGGAGTCCGTCATAATAAACTGACATCTCATCATGTATATCATCGTCTGTAAATCGGTCAACTCGTCAGTTGAACTACGTGGTCTCTGCGTGTATAATGTAGGCAAGGCTAATCTGTTGATTAGCCCCTGAGGCCTCTAGGATAGGTCTTTAGGTTAGTCTCTTGGTCAAAATCTCTGAAAACCCTAAAACATTGGAAAATCAAAAATCAAAACATTTGCAAAATCTTGAAAAATACCAAAAACAACCTCAAAAGATTTCAAAACATCAAAAACATCCAAATATTTGAAAAAATCCATTTGTCTCATCTCGCTTGCACCCACAATAACATCATTCATAATAAACGATCATCATTCTCAATCTTTGGTAAGACAATCAGAAATAGGTCTAGCCAGTCAAAAGTGAAAACTAAAAATCGTCAAGTCTCAGGTCTAAGTCAGTATGTAAGCAAGTTGGTCAACTCTTTGTGTCGATAACCCATCATCTAATTGGTCCCATATCAATCATCTTTTAGGATGCTTTGGATAAACGAAAATGGCATGCCGCCATCCACTAACATGTCCTAGGATGAATCCTTCCTACAATGGGCATTATCTTTTGGCAATATTTTTTGTTCTTATCTTTTGAAAACATTTCCTTTTGGTTAGCGGTATTGAAGAGCATCAACTTGTTTGTTTACTTTGTCTTTATCTTTTGACTTATCTTATTGTGCTCATTCCAAGGACTTCTTGATGATATCCGAATAGAGGATTTAGAGAAATAGGAATGGGGCAACGATCATTATCTTTTGTCCGCTATGCTTGTTGGACGTTCTTGTAATATAACCTTGGCAAATACTTGCTTTGTTAGGTATGTATGGAGGAGGTTTTGGGAAACTTGTTGACTATTGCATTGATAGGTTATACCTTTCCATGTTTTGGTCTGAGGTGTTTGAAACTTCTAAAATGCACCCTAGCAAGGTTTCCGTATGTCAGGTGTGAACAAGGATACTCCTATCTGCTTGTCAAGTCAAATTCCATCACACTAGGTACAACGCCATCCCGGTTTTCTATACCTTGACGCATCATACCACGTGTTTTATCAAACATAAGAAAATTTGACCCTTTCAAAATCCCAATTCCTTGGCAAGTAATCATCATCATCATCATTTTCATTTTCATCATCTTGTGTCTTGTTGGAATGACTTCTTCTCTTCTTGCTCATCACACTAACAAGGTACTATGACAGTTGTTCATCACCATCATCATTGTCATCGATCCTGCATCCACAAATCATTAGCATATTACATCAACATATCATATAGGAAACACATACATTGCATTTCCATCATCATATAAACATGTTATCATAAGCATTCTTCATAGATAGGCACATCCATTTTTTTACATTGCATCCATTTCTTGCATCACATTGCATTTATCACATCAATCATTACATAGCATTCATTTGCATAAAACCATTTCACATTACCACCTACTGCATAATCATACATAATAGGTACATAAGCATTATAAGATAATCCATCGCATACATACTCGCATAACATCATAATATCATCTCACACATTGTGTTCATTTTACATTATCATATTATTGCATATAGTACATCACAGTAAATGCATCATATTCATTACATTATCATTTAATATGTTTAGGATAATAATATTTGTTATTCTAAGCATCTTAAAAAACCATCTCATTCGCATTACATAAAACCATCTCATTTGCATCATATCATGACCATTGCATTCACATTGCATTAATCATCCATTTCATCTCATAAATAGCATCATAAATCATTACACATCATTATAAGCATAAATAGGAATATAAGAATCCATCACATACAAAGCATACATCCATCCATAATCATTTCATATATAAGCAGGATTCACATCATTTTGCATATACACCATAAATCATTTCCATATCATTTTTCATATTACATTCCATATCACATATCACATCACCATTTTCATCAACATAAATAAATCATCATATAGACAACACCATTGCACATCACATAAATACATTTGCATATCATAAGTTAACATAATATAGATCTGTTAGTCATAATCATCATTGCACAACATATAGAAATAAAATCATCCATGCATAAATAAATGGTACACATCACATCGCATCAAAATCATCATCATCTCATATATATCATCATCGGGTAACTGTCATAGTACAAAAAATAATCGGATCACTGTACATGTATGTCAATCAGTACAAAAGACCCATCAGGCTATCAAAAAGAAGCCCATAAGGCATAAAAATGTCATCTCGATCAGGGTCTACCCATGTATGTTTCCCTTGCCCCTATCACTGTGACCCTCTGCTGGTCTGTGACTGGTCCGCTCTGAGTACTTTGGGACCCGTCCTGCTCTAGGTACGACCTCATAATAGTGCCTCTGATAGTACTTGACCTCTCAAACATCATCCCTGTAAGATCAAACGGACACTATACCCTGAGAAGAGGAGGCTGCCATACTCTCTAACTGTTGTCTCTGGCCTAGCTCTGTGGCCGCCTATAGCTCTACAACCTGTCTCTGCTGAATGGCTTGATCCCTCTCAGCCCTCATCTGCTCTCTCTCGGTCCTAGCCTAATCCCTCTTAGTTGTCATTGTCTGCACTTGAGACTGCAGCTGCATAATCAAAGTATCCTGAGGATCCACCTGCCCTGTCGGCTGCACTGGTGGTTGTGCTCGTGGAGGCTATATCAGTGGCTGATCCTTGCCCCGTTGTGCCAGACCTACTGGCACCTCCTGTTGGTCCTACATCTATACATCTTCCTGATCTGGCTGCACTGGGGGCCCAACTGACTGGTCCTGTCATACATCACCCCTTCATCCTCGTCCTCCCCCTCTGCCTCTAACTCTCTGTTGATCAAGGTCTACACCTAGAATAGTCAATCGTAGGGGAGGCCGAAACCAATCCTTGTATGCCTGTGTTGTGCTTGGATCCACAGGCCCCTGATCATAAGCCCATGGTTGAGCTACTAGCTGCCTGAAATTGTCAATAGCCTCCGAGGCAGGAATATACCGACCCCATGAAACCTATGTCATGGTGCGGGCAAAGACGCCACATAGTCATCATTGGGACAATCTTGGGGCTCACCAAACTGACGTTGCATGCACTCAGGCAGGTACCTCTCGATCATCGTATGCTCTCGCCCCTGCATGAACCGGTCCTGGTGGGCATAGAACAGCTACTCTACATCGCCGACCCATCCAGACCGACCAAGGTACGATCACCATGTAAAAACTTGCATCTCATCGAGGACCCTCCTCTAGTACAGGATCTCGTGCTCACCTATGTGTGTAAAGGACACACCGCCTCTGTAGCGCCATGCGAGGGGATCGTCTAGCATCATTGAAACTGAAACAATTCACAGTCGAAGCACAACAATGTGCTCCCATTCCCATACATGAAGAAGAGTCATGCCCGCTCTGAGTGCTCTGCCATCCATGTAGACATACTCATGCAGGTCTCTATACAAAGTGGTGAGAAGAACAGGCCCCCATGCAAAATGAACTGGCCTATCATGAACCATGAGCTCCCAACAATGTCCCCAACTGGGACTGAAGTATCGGCCTCGTCTATCTAGGGCAACAAGACCCGAAATAACTACCGCAATGACCAAGTAGAAGGGAGGTGCCAGGGTCCTGTGTCGCTCCAGCTCAATCTGGCCCTCGCATTTAACGATGTCCTCTATGGAAAGGACTCTGTGGCAAGCATTACGCCCCTCCTCCATATCAAAAATGACCCGTCAACCATGAATCAACAATTCTAGAATATGCCAAACGTCCTCCAAGGTGACAGTGGCCTCACCGGTGGGAAGGTGAAATGAAGAAGTCTCGTTGTATCATCTCTCGGTCAGCGTTCATAACATCCCCAGGTGCGTGCAGATGGGCATTGCATAAGAAATGTACCACAGCCCCACATCTCGAAGTTGATCCTAATCTCTGTCGCTGAGATCCTGCAAGTAACTGAACAAGTCTCACAACCTGTGCTCTCGGGAGTAGAGCTCCCTCCCCACGTCCTGCATCAAGGAAGGTCACCATGTTAAAAATTTTGAAAAATTCTTCATCTGGCATCCAAGAAACCACTCCAGCATCGGAATCCGTGAGGGTGTCACAGTTTGATTCTTTTCAAACTCTGACGCTAGGGCACAAAATGGCAAAATAGCATTGTCACAGTGCACTTTCCCTCCGAGCAGCGCACATCGAGCAAATAAAAGACCACCGCGTTGCACTTTTCAAATCACCTCGCCATCCAAGAGCTCAACGTCGGATTTTTCAAACTCCAAACTGCATCGCCGCAGTGCAATATCACATCGAGCGGCACAGTTTGATTCCTAAGTGGCGCTATATAGCGCCGTTGTAGAAATACCTAACTTTTAAAGCATTAAATACGCACGAAAAACAAAGGTCAAGTAAGGATCACTTACCAGTGCCCCAATGCCGAGTGGGCACTGGTACGTCCGGACTCGATCAGAAATGTGTAGGAGAAGCTATCATTGCGCCATATTAGTCAAGAGGTCAGAGCTCAAATATCAAGGTTGCTAATGGAAGTGTGTGAAAATGAATTGAAAGTGACCCCTCGGGCCCCTTTTAAGCTTGAAAATTAGGGTTTTTTCACCCTAATTGGCTGTCCTACTAGGGTTTTGGACCCTTGAAACTGTTTTTGTCTAGTTGAAGCCTATTTTTCATCATTTTATTGCGCTTAGACACGTTTTTGGCCTCCTGGAGCCTTTTTGGACCTTTCGGGCACCTTGTCCTCTCTTTTTTCGCGACCCAAAAATTGAAATTTTCGTCCAATCTCTCGAGGGGGAAATATAATGGCATGTTTTCTCTCACTAGTAGCAATGGGGCAGAATTTTAAATAACGAAATTTTTTTGGCTTTGATCGAGATTGTTTATTCTCTAAACCAACGCAACAAGTGCATTGCTTCAAAGAGGGGCAAAATGTAGACACATAAAATATACCGATTGACATTGTGCATCTGATCTTGACTATTTACATCATTTCATCCTGAATTATCCCTCAGTCTAACCATTTAATCAAATTCCCTTATCTGATTAAATTCATCAATATTCCTCTTTTAATTAAATAAACAAGTTATTTAATTAAGTCTCTCTCCTTTGTTAATTAAATCAATCAATCTGATCTAATTATCCCTATTTAATTTAATAATCAATTTTATTTGATTAAATCTCTAAAGTCTATCTATTAAATTAAATAAATTAAAACCAAGTATTTAATTTGATCTAACATCATCTCTTTTAATTAAATAAATCAAAATCTTTGTTTAATTAATCTCTTATCACATTCTTCTCATTATTTGATTTAAATAAATCATAAAATTTAAGTCAAATAAGTCACATCACCTAACCTCCTATTAAATTAATTAACCCTTGATTAATTTAATTCTAATTCATGTCCCATCCTCTAAATTTTCCCACTTGCACATGAAAATATATTTAATTCATTTATTAAATCCTCTATTTTCCTAAACAAGGCATCTTTTGGAATATTCCTCCAAGTTTGAATTCAAATTCTAAGTTGACATGTACATCCAACAAGGCATTTACTCCATCTTACATATCCTTTGCCTTGAGCCAAGTGGCATTTATTGCATTTTCCATTCCCTCTTGCAAGTCATTTCAACAAATTTGAAATTCAAAAGTATGCATTTATTGGCACAATCCTCAAAACTTGCACATCCTCCATCCACTCATAGATTGACAAGTGGTATCTTGCCATTGGATGAATGTTAGTCCCACATTGCTCAAATTTGGACATTCATTCATCTTGACATTCTATAAATAAAGAGCTCATATCCTCATTTTATCATCCACAAATTATGCAAAGTTACCATGCTCAAATATCTATCAAATTCCATCCATCAATCTTGAATCTTAGCTAGATTATGCAGGTTTTTAGCTTGGAGCACTCAATCTTCATCAACAAAGTGGATCATTCATCAATCATCATCAACACATATCAATCTTGCATCATAGGAATTGGGACAGGGCCAATTTTCACATCAAATTGGCACCAATTCCCCCATGGGATCATGAGTTGCAAATTTAAATTAGGATTCAATCTATTTTGTTGTTTTCATTGTGTTTTTCATTGTTTATTTTCCTAATTTGAGTTTTGTAAATGGATTTCATGGGGAATCCTTGTTCTTGATTGCAATCTCTAACTTAATGTGTTTGTTCTCATTGTTTTGCAGGTATTAGGATTGGGGTTCACACAAAAAGCATCTCTCCATACATTAAATAGAAAAGACACAAGACACAAACCATTGATCTTGACCTCCTAGAGAAAAAGAATATCAGGTTTCCACTTATTGATTATCTCCTTAATCCCATATTTGCAATTGGGGAGAGAAATTTGTTGGAATCTGTGCCTCAATTCTTACTGACAAGAAACTCCTTGAAGGAAAAGTCAGTGTGACATCACAGATGTTTGGTCAACTAACTGTTCTGAAGTTCTAAAATGTACATATTGCCATGACAGGGTTCATGTCTTGCCGAAGAGACCATCGCTGTGACTCTCTGTGTTCGGCATGATCTTTTGGCGATCAAAAGAACTATGGGAAACAATTGATCTCATTGGTGTAACTCTCAGGTCACGGGGAGATGTCTTCGGGCCAACTTTGGAAGCTCGATGAAACGTCATGGCAAAAGTCTCATGTCTTACCGAAAGAAGCCTTCGGTAAAGCGTAGTGAGCTCGGAGAGACGTCACGACGACAAACATAAGTCTTGGCGATCTGCAGAATGTCACGTCGATGTCGGGCTATCATATGGTTATCGAGATATCTCAATAGCTTCGTTATGATGTCCTAGCGACATTAAAATGTCTTGTCGATGATGAGATGCTTTTGGTATAGGTCTTGCTGAATGGAAGTTGTTGGTAGGACTAAGGGCTTCAGTATGAAGTCCTGCGAAGATGATGAGTCTCACTGACTCGTCAAAGGTTTCGGTGTAGCACAAGGAACTCGACAGAAGGTCTTGGCAAAGACATAGTGTCTTGCTGATAGACTGTTTGCTCGCTGAGACTAGTGAATTCGCTGTGTCTCGCCAATAAGGGAAATCCTTGCCGATAGGATCGTATTGGACATCGTTGGTTTCGGTATAACCTGTTACAGTCGTTATAGCATCTTGCCGACTCATGGAAGCTATAGCGATGCCAATAGAGAAACTTTGTGGCATCGGGGAGACACTATGAGTGTCTCACTGATATGCCAACAAAGTTGAATCCTCTTGACCAGTCTGACCATCCTATGTGGAGCATCGTGGGCCAATCATAGGAAGCAGTTTTAAAACATGACGATATTAGATTTTATGCATCAATTGCATCGCTGGAAAAACTGCATGCAAGGAAAAATCAGGACTCGAATGGAAACTGTCTTTGGTTGGCAATGGCGGGTGAGAATGCACAGTTGGAAAATCAGAAGAGATTGTTTAAAGCAGATCGATTCTATTATGAACAGAGTGATGAGTTTATCGAATTGTATGAGAGAAATTTCTGTAATGAGTTGAACAGTGAAAATAAGCTACTAAGAACTGAACACCAGGAAGTTGTCTTTTTGATTGTATGTAATATTTTGTTACTGAAATACAAAGAGAGTCAGTTTGGTGTGGTGGGTTTTTTCCCGTAAGGGTTTCCCACATAAATCTGTTGTTCACTGTCTTTGAGTATTTTCTCTATTTCTATAAATCTTTCATGTGTGTCTATATTAAAGTGTAATTTGAAAATTAAAAGTACTGTATGCTTACTCCCCTGTGGTTTTGACGTTAGGAAAGTTGTTTCCGCACCTCTGCTTTCCTTACAAGTGGTATCAGAGCCTGGCCAGTTATGTTGTCCTTGTGAGTGGGTTGGGTTTTTTGTGTTAAATCCTTTTTAGTGGGAGTCTAGTAGAGGTCTATTAATTTAATTGTAGATTGAGATGGCAAGCACATCCAGTAGGATGGAAATAGAGAAATTCAATGGTAGCAATTTTAAGCTGTGGAAACTCAAAATGGAAGATATGTTAGTTGATCAAGATCTTTGGACTGTTGTGTCTAGAACAATGCCTCAAGGTATGAAGCAAGAGGTTTGGGACCTGTCTGATAGAAAATCAAAAGGGCTAATAAGGCTTTATTTAGCTGACTCTGTTCTTCTGAACATGCATGAAGAAAAGACTACAGCCTCTTTGTGGACAAGACTAGCTGCTATTTATCAAGGCAAGTCTTTGGTGAACAAGTTGTTCTTGAGGAAAAAGCTATACAACTTGAAGATGCAGGATGGAGTTGGTGTTGCTGATCACTTGAATGCTTTCAACATGTTGATTGCTCAGTTAGCATCTATTGGTGTGAAGATAGAATAAGATCGCTGCATGCTACTATTATGTTCTTTGCCTGATTCATGGGATCATCTGGTGATAGATATTGGGAGTACAACATCCTCATTCAAGATGCAAGATGTTGTTGCTTCTTTGTTATCAGAAGAAATGAGAAGGAAATCTTCTAAGATGGCAAAGGAGGCTCTGGCTGTCAGAGGTAGACCAAAGGAGAAAGGCAAGAAGAACGACAAGAAGTCCAGATTGAAATCAGAAGGGAGATCAAAGTCTCCTAGCAAGAAGTCAAAGGTGAAGTGTTGGAACTGTGGGCAACCTGGTCATGTCTGAAAGAACTATAAGGAGGAGAAAAAGAACTCTTCTAGAAATGATTCTTCTCATAGTGATGCAGACGCTTTCATTGCAACTTTGGCTACATGGGCATCAGATGATGTCTGGCTGATTGATTCTGGAGCATCTTTCCACATGACATCTCATAGAGAATGGTTCATGAAGTATGAAGAATACAATGGTGGAAAGGTGTACTTGGCAAGTGATTCATCTTTGGAAATTGTTGGTCGTGGAAGAGTCAGAATTCAATTCCCTTTTGGAAGAGTGAAGGGAATCAATGATGTGATGCATATAGAGTGAAGGGAATCAATGATGTGATGCATATACCAGGTCTGGCTCAAAACCCACTTTCTATAAGTAAGCTGAATGATATTGGAGTGCATGTCATGTTCTCTAAAAATGGCTGCAAGATGAGTAGAGGCTCTATGGTGCTGCCTAGGGGTGCTCGAATTGGTACTCTGTACAAGTTGGATGCACAAGTTATTCAATGTAATAGTGTCTCTGCAAAGCCACTTAAGGTTGCTCATGAAGAAAAGAAGGAAAATGTTCTAGATGGTGTAAAATCCATGGAGATTAAACTTCCAGCAGAGAAGACTATGCTCTGGCATCATAGGCTTGGCCACATTGGTGAAAAAGGTTTAAAAGCCTTGAAGAATAAAAATCTGGTAGAAGGGCTTGAAGATTGTAACCTTGAATTTGATTTTTGTGAACATTGCATATATGGAAAGCAGCACCGTGTTTCATTTTATTCCAATCCTCACAAAACTTCTAGTTTGCTTGATTATATACATTCTGATGTGTTTGGTCCAGTGAATGTTCCTTCTTTGTCTAAATCAAGATACTATGTGTCGTTTATTGATGATTACTCAAGAAGAGCATTTGTATATTTTTTGGAAAGTAAATCAGAAGTGTTCAGTCGGTTTAAGGAATTTAAAAACCTTGTAGAAAATTAGACTGGTAGAAAAATAAAATGTTTAAGGACTAACAATGATGATGAGTTCTATTCTGATGAATTTGAAAGGTACTGTAAAGATCATGGGATCAAAAGACACAAGACTACACCTTACACTCCACAACAAAATGGAGTTGCTGAAAGGTTCAACAGGATAGTAATGGAAAGAGCATGAAGTATGCTGAGCAATGCTGGCTTGGATGAGAAATTATGGGCTGAAACAGTCTCTACAGCATGTTACTTGGTAAATCGTTCTCCTAACGCTGCTCTTGTTGAGAAGACACCTTTGGAAGCATGGTCTAGAAAGAAGCCCTCTCTGAGACATATTCGTGTCTTTGGCTATGAGGCATATGCATATGTACCATTTGAGAAAAGATCTAAGTTGGAAAACAAAGCCATGAAGTGTATCTTTATTGGCTACAGCACTGGAATAAAAGGATACAAGCTTTGGAACCCTGATACTGAGAAGGTTTTGCACATCAGAAGCATTATCTTTCGTAAGCTGAAACCTTCTACATTGGATCTGCAGTCAGAGAAGAAATCAGAAAATGAAAAGGATGTTGCAGCAATTCCTCAGACACCAGATAAAGAGGAATTGAAAAATCAAAATGTACCTAACACTGAGGAGAGCTCGAGCAATTCTAAAAGTTCTAAAGATGGAGAAGAACCACCTCAGCCTCAGTCTGTGAGGAGGTCAACTAGTGAAAGGAAGCAACCTAAAAGGTATGGGTTTTCTTTAATAGAGTCTACTTGTGCCTATGCTTTAATTTCTAGCACTAATGAACCTAGGACTGTAAAAGAGGCATTTAAAATGTCTGATTCAAGCTCTTGGTTGGAAGCCATGAATGAAGAAATGGCATCATTAGAAAAGAATGAGACCTAGAGTTTGGTTCCATTGCCTAAAGGCAGAAAATCTGTAGGCTGCAAATGGATATTCAAAAAGAAAATAGGTCTAGATGGCAGTGCAGAAAAATATAAAGCAAGGCTGGTTGCAAAAGGTTATTCCCAGGTAGAGGGAATTGACTATGGAGAAATCTTTTCTCCTATAGCTAAGCTGACATCCATTAGATTCCTTTTGCCACTTGCATCAGCATATGATTTAGAGATTGAACAGATGGATGTGAAAACA
The DNA here is from genome assembly GCA_007258455.2 of Sequoia sempervirens. NCBI lineage: Eukaryota > Viridiplantae > Streptophyta > Pinopsida > Cupressales > Cupressaceae > Sequoia > Sequoia sempervirens. The sequence goes on along the minus strand of VDFB02196299.1, from coordinate 65,451 downwards.
GTGTTTCTTCATGGTGATCTTGAAGAAGAAATTTATATGTCCCAGCCAGAGCACTTTGTGGTAAAAGGTAAGGAAAGGCTGGTTTGCAAGTTGAAGAAATCTCTGTATGGTTCAAAACAGTCTCCTAGAATGTGGTACCAAAAGTTTGACACGTTTGTCTTGTCTTTGGAATTTGTAAGATCAAAATGTGATCACTGTGTGTATTACAAAGCTAAAAGTGATCAAATTCTTATTATTGCTCTGTATGTTGATGATATGTTGTTTATAGGCAATAGTAAGCAAATGATTTCTGATCTTAAGTCTCAGTTGTCTGCAAAGTTCGAAATGAAAGATCTTGGTGCAGCAGGGTACATTCTGGGAATGGAAATAACCAGAGACAAAAAGAACAAAAAGCTTTGGCTCAATCAAAGTAAATATGTCATGATTGTTCTAGAGAGATTTTGTATGACTGAATGCAAGCAATTAGTTGTTCCAGTTACACAGGGAACGAAGCTATCTACTAAGGATTGTCCAAAATCTTCTTCGGAGATGGAGGACATGACCAGTGTGCCTTATGCAAGTGCAATTGGTAGTCTTATGTATGATATGGTCTATACAAGGCCAGACATTGCCCAAGCAGTGGGAGTTCTTAGTTAGTTTATGGCTAATCCTGGAAGAACACATTGGGATGCTGTGAAGAGAATGTTTAGATATCTGAAGGGAACTTCAGACTATGCTTTGTGTTACCATGGTAACTTGGTCGAATCACAGAAGACTCTCAGCATTCAAGGTTATGTAGATTCTGATTAGGCAGGGGACCTTGACAGCAGAAGATCCACCAGTGGATATATTTTCATGATGAATGGTGGTGCAATGAGTTGGATGAGCAAGCGGCAAGCTGTAGTCGCTTTGTCTACTATAGAGGCAGAATACATGGTAGCCACTCATGCCTATAAAGAAGCAATATGGTTAAAATGTTTTTGTTCCAACATTGGCTTCAATGCAGAAGAGATTACTATCTACTGTGACAACCAGAGTGCTATATGTTTGGCAAAGAATCCTACTTTCCATGCCAAGATGAAACATATAGATGTACAGTATCATTTTGTACGAGATATGGTGGAGGATGGGAAGGTCTCTTTGGAGAAAGTAGATACTCTAGAGAATGTTGCAGATGCGTTGACGAAGCCTGTGAACACAAACAAGTTCAGTTGGTGTGCTAGTTCGATGGGCCTCTTGGCCCATGAATCTCAGTAATTCTATGTTGCTTTGGAGGTGTCAGTAAGATCTTTGTCAAGTGGGAACTTTTTGGAATCTGTGCCTCAATTCTTACTAACAAGAAACTCCTTGAAGGCAAAGTCGGTGTGACATCATGAATGTTTGGCCGACTAACTGTTCTGAAGTTCTAAAATGTACATATCGCCATGACAAGGTTCATGTCTTGGCGAAGAGACCATCGTTGTGACTCTCTGTGTTCGGCACAATCTTTTGGCGATCGAAAGAACTCTAGGCGATAGTTGATCTCATCGGTGTAACTCTCGAGTCATGGGGAGATGTCTCGACGAAAGTCTTGAGTCTTACCGACAGATGTCTTCGGGCCAACTTTGGAAGCTCGATGAAACATCACAACAAAAGTCTCATGTCTTTCCGAAAGAAGCCTTCGGTAAAGCGTAGTGAGCTCAGAGAGACATCACGGAAACAAACACAATTCTTGGCGATCTGCATAATGTCACGTCTATGTCAAGCTATCATATGGTTATCGGGATATCTCAATAGCTTCATTATGATGTCCTAGCGACATTAAAATGTCTTGTCGATGATGAGATGCTTTCGATATAGGTCTTGTTGAATGGTAGTCGTCGACATGACTGAGGGCTTCGGTATGAAGTCTTGGTGAAGACGATAAGTCTTGCCGACTCATCAAAGGTTTCGGTGTAGCACAAGGAACTCGACAAAAAGGTCTTGGCAAAGACATAGTGTCTTGCCGATAGACTATTTGCTCGCTAAGACTTGTGAATTCGCTATGTGTCTCACTGATAAGGGAAATCCTTGCCGATAGGATCGTATTGGACATTGTTGGTTTTAGTATAATCTATTACAATCGTTATAGCATCTTGCCGACTCGTGGAAGCTATAGTGATGCCAATTGAGAAACTTTGTGGCATCGGGGAGACACTGTGAGTGTCTACTGATATGCCAACAAAGTTGAATGCTCTTGACCATTCTGACCATCCTATGTGGAGCATCGTGGGCCAATCACAGGAAGTAGTTTTAAAACATGACGACAGTAGATTTTATGCATCAATTGCATCATCAAAAAAATTGCATGCAGGGAAAAATCAGGACTCGAATGGAAACTGTATTTAGTTGGCAATGGCAGGTAAGACCGCACAGTTGGAAAATCAGAAGAGATTGTTTAAAGCAGATTGATTTTGTTATGAACAGAGTAATGAGTTTATTGAATTATATGAGAGCAATTTCTGTAATGAGTTGAATAGTGAGAATAAGCTACTGAGAACTGAACACCAAGAAGTTGTCTTTCTGATTGTATGTAATATTTTGTTACTGAAATACAAAGAGAGTCAGTTTGGTGTGGTGATTTTTTCCCGTAAGGGTTTCCCATGTAAATTTGTTGTTCACTGTCTTTGAGTATTTTCTCTATTTCTGTAAATCTTTCATGTGTGTCTCAATTAGAGTGTAATTTGAAAATTAAAAGTATTGTCTGCTTACTCCCCTATGGTTTTGACGTTAGGAAAGTTGTTTCCACACCTCTGCTTTCCTTACAAAATCCCCCTAAAATTCCATGACAAAATTTTGAAATTCATGGTTGAGATTAGTCAAAAGGCATTTCTTCTTGTGTCAATACATCAAAATGGTTAACAAGAGAAATGGAATGATTAGAATGATTGGAATCTTTTGTAATAGCTGAGGGGAATCTTGATCTTTTCCTCCCAGTAGGAGGAGACAAAGAAGTGTTGTCAAGAGGCCTAAAAGAGGAATGAGAACTTACAAAGGGGTAGCTTTGAGAGGCCAAATGACTATTTTGAACCACAGTAGACTCAAAAGGATCTTTTCTCTTCCTAACAAGTCTCCAATCATCTAACATCACAATGTCTTTATAAGTAGAAGTGGACATCATATAGGAATTATTAGTGTTACTTTGTCCAAACAAAGGAAGATTAACCTACTTTTGAGAAAGAGAATTTTTTTAAGGTATTAATTGTTGGGGAAAAGTTTACAAAGATTATGTGCTGAGTATAGTAGGAACTTGTGGCTGAATAGTTTTATTAAGTCTAGTAGGACAATCGCTTATCAAATTACCATATTATCGATAATAGAAACAAGCATTAGGTTTGTTTAAATAGACTAGAGGCTAATAAAACTCAAACCCTCGACCAATTAGCTTATTATTCTCAAGAATTTGATTATTTAAATTCATCTCAACATAAACTCTAGGAACCCTTAAGCTGGAAAATTTATCTGAGTTGTTTTTGCACCAAATAACTCTTCCTGAGTTGTGAAATAATATCTCTTAGAAATGGTCTGAAAGCAATGTTTAAAAATGGTAGCTCAACCCACATAGGATAGGAGAATTTTGAGGGCCCTTTAGGGTGGAAATCAAGAGTTTGGGCTTGCAAATAACAATCTTAGCCACAAATGACCCATGGACCCCATATTGCAACACAGCCTGAGCATGTTCATTAGTTTTGAACTTACAAGACGCATAACCCTTGTCAAGTCCTCTCAGGGCCTCAATTTCCCAACCCATGTTTTCCCAAAGAAATTTGGCCCATTTGTAAAAGTCGATTTTAGATGGTATGCCTCTTTAAAAAAATAATGTCATAGTCATCAATGCAGTCAATCACTTCATCAAGAAACATAAATTCTACAGTTTTACCTATATCCTCATTGCATTCCATTGAGTGTTCCACTCTGTTAGCCTTATCTTCTTTGCTTGGGATTACAGGGTGATGAAGGGTTTCTTCATTTATTTCTCCATTATCAAGGGTTCCATTAGAGTTTTCCATTCCATTCTCATAACCCTTTGAAACACTTTTGTTCATTTCCTCCGAATGAGATTTGTCCAGCTCACCTTTGTTTGAATCCTCACCAACATATTGAGCCTCCAACTTCAATCTCATCTTCCCTAATGTTTGCATCCCAAGACCAACTAAAATTAGTGTTTGATGGCCAGGAATTACTAAGCAGAATGGGTTCCAACGCAACAACCGCTAACCCCTCACACCTATTCCTCCTCACATCCACTCTATTCAGCAATGTCCCTCAACATGTTTAAAATTCCTGATTGAATCGAGTCCTCCTTTGCAACTCTTCTTTCACATATTCTTGTGTCTTATTTAATGATGATAGGGGAAAACCCCCAATTGTCGCCCATGATCCAATTGTTGTTTACTCCTTGTTCACCTGACCCCAATAACCATTTACATTTTAGTCATTACATTGTTTTAATTATGCCAATAAAAATTTACAAATTACACCAATATATGTTCACTACTGAATGAGTAGTTGACCAAAAAAAATAAAACACATTGAAAACTATTGTAAACACCTTTTTAACTATTGAAAACACCTTAAATTTTTGTGGGTTTTTATTGGTTGTCTAATGAACGGGTACTGGTGAAGTGGTAAAGATGTAGGGGACAAAGGTTTAAAAACACCCTTTTTGAGCACCTTTCACTTTACGGGTTCCACAAGGTGCATTTTAAATACCCAGAAATAATTTCATAAAAATGAAAGTTGAATTCAAAAGAATTATAAGAAATTAATTCTTACCAAATAACTCTATAATGAAATAAGGTTAAATTCAAAACTTAAATAAAATGGTCAAAATGACTATACATTATACCTAAAAAATCAATTCTTGTCAAATAATATTGTTAAAAAATAATATTAAAATCAAAATTTAAATGAAATTGTCACACACCATGTTAAAAAATCAATTCTTACCAAAATAATTCTATAAGATTAAATTCAAGCTTTTCATGAATATAATTCATAGTTTGGTGGGGTCAGTGGTTGTTTTGTTGTTTTGGTCCCATAGACTGACTTGGTCTATACATAATTAATATCATTCGTAGTTTGGTGGGGACAGCGGTTGTTTTGTTGTTTTGGATCAGCGGTTTCATTTCATTGGTCCGATAGACTGACTAACACAACACCTCCATTTCATTTCATGGGTCAGCAGTTTCATTTCATGGGTCCCATAGAAAAAAGATCTCCATCCCTCTTTTTTAAGACCAAACCAAAAGAAAATGCGTAACACAATACCTACCAAAGAGGAGATATTTCTTATCTTGTAGAAAGCAAAACAAAAACAAATACTGAAACTGAAAGTCCAATTTCTGATTGAATACTTCTAATCTCACTCGGCCGCCCGTTAAAGACTCTTTTTGGAATATTTATATATAAATATGGAAGAGGCGAATGTAAAAAGGTGTATGGCTCTGTCGCCAAACATTATCAGGCCCCGCCTCAAACATTACGCGGAGTTCAGTCCCCGCTATCCTCCTCAAGCAGCCGTTGAGGTAACTTTTTGAACACACCTTCTTTCTTTATAAGTATTATAACAGCCTGTTCACTGATGAGTATTAATGGTAAAGCAGTTATCAAAGCTCTACAAGAAAGTGGTGGCCACAGACACAAGTGAGCAGCAGATTCAACACGCAGAGCACCGCCCCAACATAACCTACGGTGTGACGGTGCTGTCAATGACTGACCAACAACTGCAATCCATCGTCGGCCCCGATTCCTCTGTCGACCTCGTCACCGTCGCCACGGCCGTTCACTGGTTTGATCTGGATAAATTTTACCCGCAGGTAAAGCGCGTGTTGAAGAAGCCCGGCGGCGTGATTTCCGTTTGGGCGTACTGGAAGCCCAGCGTCGATCCAGCAGTGGACGCCGTTTATGAGCGGTTTTTTCGCAGATTTTATCCATTTTCCCATCCGGCTTGGAAACTGCTGCTGGAAGACTATGAGACTTTACCCTTTCCGTTCGCACAAGTGCAGTCAATAAAAATGGAGATTGAAGAGCAGAGGACGTTTGATCAGTATTTGGGGTATTTCAGAATGAGGCATGCTTTGGTGGGCAAGGAAGACATCTTAAACGAGTTTAGCGCAGAAGTTGAGGCGGTGTGGGGAGCTCCGCTCCATGTGACCAAAACTGTAAAGTTTCCGCTCTGCTTTAAGGTTGGTAAGGTTTGAAAATTCTGTTAGTGGACGGTGGATGATCCAAGGTAACCTGTGAGCTTTACTTATGCCGTTAATTTTAATATGTTTTATAAGTATCAAGTATTACATGTTAAGCCGCTGGTTTAGTGATATCCCTTTGGGTACTATCAGGCTTTACATATGACAGTGGCAGTCGCATGGCTGTCTGTAAAGTTATCCAGAAATCATAATAAAGGGTAGTACAAGTTTCTTTTTAATTTTGACTGATTGTGTTAGCGGGTGTATAATTTGGAGTATTTGTAAGTCATTCAGAAGGAACACTCACAAAGAATGGTGCTAGTTTCATTTTAATTTTAACATTTGGGTGTACAATTTAGTATTTTTTTTAAGCCAATCAAAATTATTAATAAATCATTAATTTAAATCATATTTAAATCATCTAATAATGTTGTGTTTACTTTTAAACTATAGTGTTTAGTCTATCAAATATTTTGTCACCAACATTTTTATGTAAATGCATATAATTGTCGATTAATGATACAAAACTCCTACTTATTTTTGTATTATAATAAATAAATTGTCATTTTCTCGTAGCTAGTGAGAGCATCTTGATGTTGATCCTCATTATTTTACACTTAGGAGGTTGATTGGTAACCCTAGTGGGAGAAATAGCCAAGGCAAGATAATGAAAGTTGTGATTGTTTAGTCATCCAAGTGCTCCTCTAATGCAATATTGACAAGATGACTAGGACCAGCCATGAACTCTTCATTGAGAAGCATGAGAATCATTAGGACCTCAAGTATTTTTACTTATACCATGTCTGATCCTTGTTGGAGTGAGGAGGGGAGGTTGGTGGAATTGTGACAACCATATAAAGTGCATTACCCCAATGATAAAGAAGCCCCTGGAGGTGAACCACTCCAAGCATGCCTTTATCAACTTGCACTTGTAATTGCTTTAACACATTGGAACATATCATGGATGTAAAATCAAGGAGAAATTATTGTTAATAATACATTCATAAAAAATGGTAGAATTCCTATCTTTCCAAGTGCTAAATAGGAATTTCACTTTGAAAATATATCATGTCTAAGTGAATTTAGTGAGGATTCTAGTCCAGTCTCCTAAAAAAATCATATGAGAAGAAAAATGTCAAGGTATAAAGGGCTTGAAGAATGCATAGATTCAATTCCAACCCACTTGAACTCTAGAACAAAACCATAAAAGATGTTTGAGAGTTTCTTGGTGCTCACAAAAAGGGAAACACGAATTAAAAACTCCCAAATTTATCAATTTGGAACCAATAAAAAAACTTTGATATAAAATGTGTAAGGAAAAATGAGCAAGCTTCAACTTAGTGATATCCAATCAAATGGTCTATGATTTACACCACCACGTGCCACTAAAAATTAGATAACACATCTATCATTTAGCTTATGCACTTTGTACAAATGAGGTGAAAGCCAATCATAACCTTTATGAGGTTTATAACTACAAAATGGTGTATTAGGATAGGATTTATAGTCTTTATACCATGGCTTAAAACATCTAACCCCGATTTGTTGCAACATTACCATAGAAATGAAATCAATAATGATTTAGGATTCAAAATCCTAGTTCTTGAGTCTATACTTTACTTTGGTTTTAGGCCAAGAAAGAAGATTTGTAGTGATTCTTGAAAAAAATTCTAGTAGCATCTTAATACCTTCGTCAAAAATATCAAAACATGAAGCCAAGGAACTTTAGCAAAAGGGTTATCTTGACAAGTAATCATAAGAGATTACCAAAGAGACTAATAATTAATTGATAAATTAGTCTTGAACCCATTGTCCTTCCATATAATCTAGGGATTAATAGCTTCCCAAGCTTTCCATATACTTTTAATGGACCTTGGATTTGAATAGGACCATACATAATAAATAAAATGGAGACCAAAAATTCTCTAGGCTTTATGCCCATGGGGCACACTAGTAGAAATACAATGATGAATTAGAATTTTCTAAGCTTCATCACTCTCTAGTGCTTTTATTATCCTTTTAGCGCCTAAGTTTTTATCCTATCAATGCATGTCAATAAGACCAATCTCTTCAAAATCATGAGAGAGGTAGTTCAAATTTCCCAAACAACTCTATGAATGCCTTTATCTTGTTTTATAGAAGCTCATAAAAGATCTTTACTATTTTTTTTAAAAAATTATAAGATTTCCCAGAAGACATTTAGCATGAAGAATAATAAATATGCGTAGTTTCCAACACTTTAGAGCAATCCTACAATTTACTTGCAAAATAAAGACTTAGTAATCCAATGAAATTGATAGATAAATATATGAATTCATATATATAATCTTAAAATTATTGATGAGTTATTTAAGATTCAATAAAATTATAAGAAATCAATTTTTATCAATTAATTTCATAAAATAAAATTCAAAATCAAAATTTACCAAATATTAAATTAAATTTTAAACTAAATTGTAAAAATGAATATGCTTCAAAGAACAATGATATTTCATCCAATACCAATGTTCCTCTTCTTTATCACCAAACCAAACCAAAGAAAATTAATGTAAAACAAAATATTAAAAAAATAAATAAATAAATCTTGTGGATCAAATTATGACAAATAACCTGGCTACCATTAATACATGCTCAACAAGTGGTCTTCTATCCTAATTCTAATCTCACTCTGCAGCCCAATAAATACTCTTTTTTGACAATTATATCACAGTTCCTTTTTATACATATGATAAAGGCAGAGCTCTGTCTGGGCATAATACATGGATGACAAGAAGTTTCCCAATGTAAAAGAGTTGTATGGCACAGTGGCCAAAGAGTATGCAGCGTTCAGACCCCGCTATCCCTCTCAGCTTTTCTCCTTCCTTTCTTCCCTCACTCCACACCATGATCTCGCCTGGGATGTCGGCACCGGCACTGGCACTGGCCAAGCAGCCGTTGAGGTAACTTGTTCAACATATCTTTATCACGCCTCTTCTCTTTTGTATGTCTTATTATAGCCTGTTAATGGTGAAGCAGATATCGAAGTACTACAAGAAAGTGGTGGCCACAGACACAAGTGACCAGCAGATACAACACGCAGACCACCGCCCCAACATAACCTACGCCGTCATGGCGCCGTCAATGACCGACCAACAACTGCACTCCATCGTCGGCCGCGATTCCTCCGTTGACATTGTCACCGTCGCCACAGCCATCCACTGGTTTGACTTGGATAAATTTTACCCACAGGTAAAGTGCATGTTGACGAAGCCCGGCAGCGTGATTGCTGTGTGGGCGTACTGGAAACCCAGAGTCGATCCAGCAGTGGACGCCGTTTATGAGCGGTTTTTTCACAGAACTTATCCGTTTTCCCATCCGACTGCGAAAGTGGTCCTAGAGGAGTATGAGAGTTTGTTGTTTCCGTTCGCACAAGTGCAGACAACAAAAATGGAGATCCAAGAGCAGAGGACGTTCGATCAGTATGTGGGATATTTCAGAACCGGGCAAGCTTTAGTGGGCAGGGAAGAAATCTTAAACGAGTTTAGCGCAGAATTTGAGGCTGCGTGGGGAGCTCCGCTCCATGTGACCAAGACTGTAAAGTTCCCTCTTTTCTTTAATGTTGGTAAGGTATGAAACAAAAGAAAGACTCTTTACATGTTAATCCTACGGTTTGGTGATATCCCTCTCGGTACCACCAGGCTTTAAATGTGAAAGTGACAGTGACATTGTTGTTTATAAAGTTTCTGTAAGTCCAACTTTCTTTAAAATTTGGAGGATTCTTTGTAAGATTATATGATAAGTCATTCAATAAAGAATATATGATAAAGATTAATACAATTTTTTTTATAATTTTTATATCAATTCAAATAGGCTGAAATCTATTTGGCTTGTTCCAAGGACTAAGGAGTATCCATTCCATCAAAGTCGCTCTGGGCATGATCCCGATCTTAGCTCTTATGAAGTTGGAGTCTTGCACTCAACTAGACTTGGTCCCTGGTAGGCTTATTTCAAATCATTCAACTTCACCAATAGACTAAGGGTTCATAGATGTAGCATGATTTTTTTAGTTTTAACACATTGTAATATTGGATGTACGATTTGGTATATTATTTGTAAGCTAGTGAAATTTCCTAATAAACCAAAACAACATGATAATAATACCTTCTTTTTTTTTAAGTCACACTTAAACCCATCTAATAATATATTGCTTATTGTTAAATCACATCATCTAGGTTGTCAAATATTTTAGCCCATGTGAATGATCCCTACTGGGATATTGATCATGCCATGTATCCCTTTGCTTGGAATAAAAAAGGTGATATCTAGAGGGAAACTCATCTTGATTAGTGTCCTTGGGGTTGTAATGAGAGATATCACTATGTAACTATGGTGATGTTAGTCCTCCTAATCTTGGAGAGGAAGGATACCTAGGAGGTGGATCTTAAAAGTGAGATTAATGCTTTGTGCATGAGTAAGGACTACCATCTTGGGGTTCTTAAAGATCCCTATGAGGTGTGATGATCATACTTATTACCGTACATAGATGAAGCCAAAGACCATCTAAGCTAGGGGTTCAAGCTCAATACGTGAGGTTTATGATCCCTTTGTGAGTAACTATGATCCATTGAATGGTCATTAGGATGGGAGGGCCTTTGTGCTTCCTTGAAAGGCAAGGGAGAATATATATGCCTAGTGGGAGAGTCTTGGCTTCTATGTGGACCATGTAGAGGTAGTCACATGTAAATGGGATTTAATGTAGTTAGGGGAAGGGAGAACATCAATAATCCTCTCTAGGAGGCCAATGACTATTGTAATGTTGACAACTATGAAGGTGTCTGATGTGCTTAAGTTCTAGAGGCTTGTCCCAAAATATGAGGCATGTCCATGGAGGGATAGGATAGGGAGAGTGAATTCAAATGTCCAGATGATGCCCCACTTGCTCAAATAGTAAGGAGGAAGGGATGTAATATGTCCATGCGACCTATACCGATACATAGTCTCATCATATTCTAGATTAGATGTCTCTTACATTCAAAGGCTAGGTCAATTTCCTCTAAGTTAAAGTCATGATCTTTTTCATGACAATGGTGGTAATAATGGATTGATACGAAATGTGGTTGATGGTCATCATGACAACATGTGCAAATGCACATAAAAGAGGTTTTCTACATACAAATAATATAGAGTCAAGACAAGGCCAACACAAAGCGAGAGACTCAAAGTAAAGTCCAAGAGATCACTCAAATAAACCAAATCTTGTCATAGGCCAAGCATACCTTGCCATTAATTTTGTTTCAAATTTTGTATAGATTTCATTCAACAAAGAAAAGCACAAAATGGGAAGAAGAAGAAAAATATTAAATAAATAGCTCAATGGTTAAGTATTAAGTTTGAAACAAAATATGTGATTTGAATAGAGAATACATTGTTGGTTTGCAAGAAAAAATATGGCAATACCATAAGTAAGCAAGTTGATCCACAATATAGTTTGAGATGATTAAACAAGGCTTGGAATATGTGAACAATGCATCAAACAACAATAATAGGACATGAAAAAGAAGGTCCGACGAGATGTGCCAAAATCTAGATGGAAAAACCCCAATAAATGTATTTGATATTGGTTATGGTGATCCTTTTTATTATGTTTATGATAATGTAGAAAGAGAATCGATGGGGACCATTTTTCTACCTCTTGAGGTAGGTTCAGTATTGTAGCAAACCTTGTGCCCTGTTCTTGACCTAGTCCTTTTATACAATCTCCTCCTAGGCCGATCATGGTTCCATGTAACATGAAAGCCATCCCATCCACCTATCACTAATGTATTAAGTTCCCATGCAATGGGGTGGAGATAAACCATTCCTATAGATGTACACCCCTTTCAATTATACAAGATGTTAGAAAGACAATATGATAGATTTTTGCATTGTTTAACTTCTAAAGGCATTCACAACTCCACCTCCACCTAATCCATATCCCACATTGACCTATTTGATCTCCCTTCCATACCATCTAATCCAACCCCAAAGTGGGAAGCCCTCAAATCCACATTTAAAATCCTCAAAAAAGGGTGTGGAGAAGAACATATCCACAAAGCCCTCCACAAATCTAAACTCCCTATCTCCCCTCAGTCCTATGGTCAACCTTCACCAAAATCATAAGAGTCATTGCTATTGTTGCAATGCAATCTCACTACCTTCATCCATACTAGCTACCTCATTAACAAAGATATTGATGGCTTTGATGCTTCATGGCTCTACAAAGATGAAGACTATGTTGTATGTTCAAAGGAAAACAAGTATCCCATTATATTGTGCATGTATCACAACATGACATATAAAGGAAAAGATCTTGGCCTCCATGAGTAAGGCCCTCTCAATCCCATATATCCACTATTAAATGACAACACTACTAGGTTGTGATATGTTGCATATAATGAGTTCTATGATGCCCTTGTGGATATTATTGATACTACTAGGCATGCCTTTCTTAACATTGATAATGACGAGGTAGATGCCACCACTTATCCTCATGAAGAGCTCGCTACCACCAACCTTTTCCATGATCACATTGTCCTTACCATTCATCTTGACCTCCATTATCCCAAGCTTATTGATTGGGACCAACAAGATTTGCCTTCAGACAAAACCTTCTATAATGATGAAGGAATCCTTGAGCTTATTGATAGTGATATTTTTTTTAGTGAACCTTTGCCATGTTAATTTAACAAAAAAATATATACATATACATGTATTATTGTATATATTAAATATATGTATATATGCATATATTTTATAATATATAATTATATATATTATATTATATATGTAACAACATATATGTATGTATGTTATATAAGTATATATAACCAATATACATACATATATGTGTGTGTATTTGTGTATTAAATCTAATCTTAAAATTATTGGGGTTTATTTAGTATCAATAAAATTACAAAATATCAGTTCCTATTAAATATATGTATATATATAACTAATTTTAAAATTATTGAAGGGTTATTTAATTCTCAAAATAATAATTTTACGTCATAAAAGATGAAGTTGACTTTAAGATTTAAGTAAAATTTATATATTTAAAATTTTAGTGAAGATATTGTGGATGCTAAAATCTGCAAAATGTTAGTTTAAAATAAAGCAACATTTCAACATCCCTATGGAATAATAAGCCATGTTAATCATGCCATAAATGAAACAAGGGAAACCAAATAAAAGCATACAAAAACATGACATTAAACCTATCCCATAGTGGATTGGTGTCACATGTGCTAGTGACCCTTTCCCAATCCTTGATTGATAAGCTTAGATGATGATGATGCAATGGAAATGGAGATGCTAAATGGACAAGATCAAATCTCAAATGAAGAGAGTAACCTTGCATAAAGTTGTGTAGGATTTGCTCAATGTTGAAGCTTCTATTTAAAGATTTTCAAAATGCTAAGTGTTGAAGAGAGACCAATGTGGGACTAAGATTGGACCAATGAAAGAATGACACTTGTCAAGTGGTGATTGGTTGATGGTTGTGCAAGATTTGGGAAGAGTGCCCATGAGAGGGAAAATTTGAATTTGAATTTTGCAATGAAGGTTGAGTTTGACCTTTGGAAGGGGACATGTAAGAGACATATAAGGCCTCATAAATGCTCTGTTGAGTGTACATGTCCACTTGGGGGGAGATTCAAACTTGGAGAATATTCTCCCTTTATGCCAAGTTGAAAATAAAGATTTTGATAAATCAAATAAATATAATTTCATGTGCAAGTGGCCAAATCTAGAGAATGCAAGTGGGTGAGATTAGCATTAGATCGGGATTAATTAGCTAGGATGATGATTAGGTTGATTTGACCACTTTGACTTGATTTAGGGATTTAAATCAAATCAAAGGGAGATGAATGATGCTTTGAGATTTAATTAAATAAATGATTGATTTATTTAATCAAAGAGATGATGATAGGATCAAGTTTGATTTATTTGATTTAAGTTGATGGATTTTAGGAGATTGATAAATAAACTTGATTTATTTTCCGAATGGATGAATATGACCTAGTTGAATGCATTATGTCAATTTGACGTGTCTACATTTTGCCCCTCTTTGAAGCAATGTACTTGTTGCGTTGGTTCAAATAATAAACTTGCCGCGATCGAAATTTAAAAATTTTCTGATTTTTCGGATGCCCCAGCGGAAAGAAGTACATTGGTACATTGCCCCCTCGAGAGATCGAGCGAAAAGATTCAATTTGAGGGTCGATCTCACGATAAAGAGGTTCAAAATGGATGGTTATGGATGACGATGCAAATGAGATTTCAAGATGCTTAGAATAACAAATCTATATTATTCTAAACAACTTAAATGATGATATGATATGAGATGGATGAGATTTGATGATGTGATATGCTGTGATTATGCAATGGATGAGTTATGAGATGCTTAGACTAACAGATCTATATTACGATGATGATTATGCAATGCATGTGAAATGATCAATGTTTCCTATGATGTATGATATGAATGATATGTGGTATGCTGATAGTTTGTAGATGCCGAATGGATGCATGATGGATGCATGACAAATGCATGATGTTAGTGTGGAAATCAGATATGACAAGAGGATCCAACAAGTCCATGATTATGAGAGATGATGATGAGAAATGATGATAAGAAATGATGATGATAGATGGATGATTTGCTTATCAAGGATTGGGATTTTCAAAGGGTCACTTACTTTATGTTTGATAACACACCTAAGCACGATGCATCAAGGTATAAAGGACCGGGATGGCGTTGTACTTAGTGTGATGGACTTTGATTCGACAAGCGAGATAGGGTATTCTTGTTCACACTTGACATACGAAAACCTTGCTGGGCGTACCTAACAAAGAAAGTATTAAGCCAAGTTATTTTACAAGAACATCCAACAAGCACAACAGACAAGAATAATGATCGTTGCCCCATTCCTATCTCTCTAAATCCTTCGTTCGGATATCATCGAGAGGTCCTTGGAATGAGCGCAATAAGATAAATCAAAAGAAAAGATCAAGTATACAAACAAGCCAATGTTCTTCATACCTCTAGCCAAAGGGTTTTGTGTTTTGATAGGATAAGGATCCAAGGTGATATCCATAAATGATGCCCATTGTCGGAACGATATATCCTAGGACATGCATTGTATAGGATGATGATGGTTTGATAAGTTGATTGATAGGCTATTGATATAAGGTTGATTGACATGTTTGAAAATGATCAAGACTTTGATTTTGTTTTAAAGATTTGTTGTTTCGATTTTGATTTTATGATTGAAGCTTGATTTTTTGTTGTGATTGTTTCATTTGTGTTGCCAAAGGATGAAGGTGATGATCAGTTTATTATGGATGATTGATTATTGCGGGTAAAAGAAATGAGGTGGATGGATTTTTTCAAATATTTGGATGTTTTGGACGTTTTTGGAATGTTTTGAGGCTGTTTTTGGTATTTTTGAGATTTTTACAAATGTTTTGATTTTTCGATTTTATGATGTTTTTGGATTTTGATGTTTTTTGAATGTTTTTGGATTTTGATGTTTTTTCGAATGTTTTTGGATTTTGGTGTTTTTTGAATGTTTTTGATTTTGATGTCTCGGGGGCTGATCAAAGATTAGCCTTGCCTACGTTTAAGCTCAGAGACGACGTAGTTCGGATTTCAATGTTTTTGATGTTTTTCAGATTTTTTGAGTGTTTTTGGATTTTGATATGTTTTGGATGTTTTTGGATTTTTCGCACGATTTTGACGATTAGGATATGGACATGTGTGACGGTATTAGTGCTCTGTTTATGATTTTTGTTGAAGACCAAGCTAAGGTTGATTGATCGGATCGATGGATTGATGATGATAATAACATTGTTGAGGATACACAACAATGCAATGATAGTGTTATGCAACACAAGGATTGGGATGTTGATGGGATTGATGATGATAACATTGTTGAGGACGCACAACAATGCAAGGATAGTGTTAAGCAACACAATGATTGGGAAAGATATCCCAAGATGATGATGAGTTGATTGGATTTGATTTGATCAAGATTGTTGAAGCTTGGTTTGGAACAAAAGATGTTTGGATGATTTGATGTGACGTTTGACATGCAGCTTAGATGTGACTGATATTGATTGATGTTTGATGAAAGATGAAGACTGATAAGGAATGTCTTCTCGTCAAAATATGCCATGGGTTAGTGATACAAATGCTTTGACCAATTTTATTTCATGTTTTCCAATGTTCGGATCGCCACATAAGGTGAAGGATATAGATCAAGATTTATTCTCGAAGCAAGATGTACATATCTACCCCCAATGTCTAGCAACGTATGGAATGCAATGGATGGATGCTCAGATAAGTGTATGGATGGATGGATATGGTAAGCACGCAAAGTATTCCAAGGATTTATCTTGCGATAAGATAAGGTGCTCAAATAACGAATGCTCATTTGGATAATGCTTCATGGCTCAAATAACGCTGCATAGGATAGGATTGATGAAAATGACCCATGTCAAGATGTTTTACTGTAAGCAAATGTAAAGCGTGTACCAAAATTTTACCAAGATCAAGATAACTTGCATGATGGACGCAGATAGATGTGAATGGATTGGATAAATGGTTCATGGATGAATGGATTTATTATGGGTAAGATGGATGGAATGCTCGATTTATTATGGATGAGATGAGATGCTTTCATCTGAAGTGGCACACATAGATGCTCAATTCTACACATGATGCCTGTTTGCCAGGTTTTCGTCATGGTCTTGCCCAAAGTGCCGCCCATGCGGTTTTCACTAGAGGACAATTTTTTTTTCTTTACTGTTTTCAATCCTTTTTTTGATTTTTATTTTTATTTTCATATTTTTTGATTTTTTTGTATTTTAATGAAAGATTCATGCTGAACCACTTGGTGGTGTTGATGTAGATTCCCCTGTCATAATGTGCCATCGATATCCGGCTTGGAGAAGTTGTTTTGCTAAGATACGTGCACTTGAATGCCACTTCTGGGATTCTCGATCTGCTTCGTCGATACCAGGGTTAACTTTGTCTTTGTGCGTACATCGCGATAAAGTGCCTTCTGAATCCTTATGATGAAGGGTCGTTGCCAATACATGGTTAATATGAGAATTGGATATCATGCGTGGAGGCATGTATGGAGTGTGTTTAGGGATAAGAGATGGATTGGTTGACAATTTGGAACATTTGACTCTCCAAACTTGGGAAGATGAGCAATGATGGGTGGATACAGAAGTGTGCATGGAATTAGGACCAACCGCTTGATATACTTTGTACGTCGCTTGAAAATCTTGCTTTTTCTTTTGTGGACATCTTTGATGGATACTTTTCCCTTTTTTATTTTGCCCCACAGTTTATTTGACTGATGGAGTTTGATAGGGATGATCTTTCTTTGTGTTCTTTGGTATCCATATGTATTTGATTTGTCCATTATGCTTCTCAGCTTCTCTTGATTTGATAACATTCTTTGTGTTTTGATTCAGATCTTTCTTTTGACATTGGTCCCAATTCATGGATGGGGTGATGGGTGGATGAAGATTCGTGACGTGACTGGTTGTAGTATTGACATCGGTTTCATCATAAGGATTCTTCATGCTTCCTATGTTGATGTTTGCTTGAGATGAAGTTTCCCCCAGTATGGTAGAAGTAGTACCTTCATGCTCTGATTCTGCTTGTTCTGAGAGCTTTTGTTTAGAATGAATTCTCTGATAAATGACCACCGTAGGTGACATTATTTCCATTTGTTGCTCTGCTGACTCTAGATGTTCTATCTGACTTGTTTCCTTGATGGATAATGATGGATATCTTTATTCATGATGTCCTCAATATGAGTTTGGGACATATTTGATCCTGATGTTGACAACTCTGTTTGATTGTAGGAGTTAAGAATTTGTTCTTTTTGTGTAACAAAATCTTGTTCTAGATGAAGATCATCTACGTGCCCATCTGTAGAAAGCATCTCATGGGTAGATGGAGGAGTATGTGCTACATGGATATGATCATCTTGCATGGATAGAGAGTGTTCATTGATTATTGTAGTATCTTGAAGATACAAATTCTTGATCTTAGTTAATTTCGGGTTGCTTTCGACATGCTTTGGATCAAGTTCTTGACATGGGAGGCAGCTTCAAAGGATGGATTTCTTACAAAGGACTTTTGGATGTCGACATTAGGCATGGTCAAGTTCAAGGTTCCTTCAGCATCTGTAACCATGAGGTCAAAGGGGATCAACATGTTTTGAAAATGACCATTGCTAGACCTTAGTGAAAGATTTTGATCTTGCTTTGGAATAACTTCTTAAGATATGTCCTCCTAACTCATAAAGGCGATGTAGGACATTTTCAATATGATCATTGGTCAATGGATGCATTATGTCAATTGGATCAAATAATCCTAACACTCCTTGAAAGAGATCACTAAAAAGTGGCTCTTGATGTATGGTGAGTTGATCATCGGATTGTGTAGATACATCCTCAATGTGCTCATCGATGGAGAGGTTTTGATCATTGTTTTCGACAATTGCAGTGGAGAGATTGTGAATGTCTTCAAGCATAGAGTCAAGTGATGTTGATATTTCTTGAATTGGCTCATTGTCGAGTTTTGTTGGTGGATTTTGATCGTGATTGAAAAGTGACTCTTGACCTATGTCGATTTGATCATTGGATGAAGTAAACGTGTGCTCAGTGATGGATTGATCTTGATCCTTGTTTTCAATAGTTGTCATCTTTTGTGTTTGTGCTCGTGTTGGTTGGGTAGCTTGAGAGGCTTGGGCAGCTTGAGAAGATTGTTGCACTTGTTGAGCTTGTGTTGCTTGTTGCATGGCTAGATATTGTTGGAATCCCTTTTGAAAAGCAGCTTGTAAGGTCACGTCGTATTTGCTTGATGTGGTGGAAATTGTTGGTGGTGGGGGTGGTGGTGGATTCGAAATCATGTTGGATATAATGACAAGTGGTTGAGATATGCTTGGATTGATTGTGGGGGTTTGAGATGTGATGGGCATGATAGTGGTGTTTGGAATGATTGAAGGGATAGTGATTGTTGGAATGACCGAGGTGATAGGTCCTTGGGAGACCGTATTTTGATTGGTTGGGATCAATGTTGTTGTTTGATTAGATACCATCCATTGGTGTGATGTCGATGGTATATTCAAAGGATTTTTCATGATGGTTTGATTGATGTTAGGTGGATTGATTTGGATGGCGTGATTGGTGTTAGGTAAAGGGGGAAGCCCTAAACCAAGGAATGATGTAGGTAATGGTGGTGGAGATTTCCCTTGGTGCAATGCCTCAACTATTTTGGAAAGTTCCGCAATTTGATCTCGCCAAATTTGTTCTTGATTTTGATCTTGACTCACTTGAGATAGTTGATTTGGCTTGTGTTCAAGTAGTTTTGGCATGCACACTTGCGGTTTTTGAATGGGATTATGGGAAAATTGACTTTGGATAATGTTCTGATTTGGGATGATGTTCAGATTTGGCATGATAGGATGAACATTGTTGGTATTGGGAATCATTTTTCCAAAGTTTTTCGAGTTAGGATTCATGTTTCGAAAACTTGCACTTGGTACATCCACATTTGGTTTGTAGGGATTTGGTGGAATGATGTTGCTCGTTTGAAGACTCATGTATTGATTGTTTGGAGGATAGACTTGTAAGTTTGGACTTTGATTTAAATCTATCATGGGGAGATGTGTTCCAAAATTCAGATTGGGCATACTCACATTCATTGTGCTATTGATATTCGTGGGAGATAGTGATCCTATGTATGGATGTGAGTTTCCATAATCCCATGATTTCGTGAGGCTTGGATAGTTTGGTTGGTTTGGACCGCTCATGATGTATGAATCTAGTTTATATTCCATGTTCTTCTTGTGTTTTGATCTTGTAGCAAAAGTGACCTCTAAGGTTCTTAGGACCAATGAGGAGATGGAGGATGAAATGTGTAAATGATATGAGTGACAAACGTTTAGGAACTTTGGATCAATGCTAGACTTAGGGTTTGATTTTGATTGTTTGATGTGGATGATGAACTTGTAAACCCTAAGATGTTGGATGTGATCTTAGGATGAACTTGTTCAAAGGATGGTTGATTTAATTAAATGTATGAGAAAGGATGCATTCCCACACACCTAATTAAACAAATGACTTTGATTTGATTTAAGGATGATACCCAAGTCTAGAATGATGTTTTCAAAAGCTCTAAAGTTGTTTTGGATGGATGAATTTTGATGAATGTGTGAGATGGATGAAATGTTTGATTTTGATCCTAAGAGACTTAGAAAGACTTTGTTTACTAGGCCAAAGTATTGAAGAACACACTTTTCTCTAAGAGCAATCAAAAGACCAATATGACCAAGAGATATCAAGCATATGTGTGGGGTCCAATTTGTTATCTTTGCTTAATGGCTTTATTTTACCAAAAACACTCTCTTTGATTAAAGTTTCAAACTAAGATGTCCAATGTCTTAATTTCTTTAAACCCCACAAGATATTTTATGTGGAAATTCAATGAACTTAAGGCAAGGGTTTTCCTATTGTTTACTCAAGAAGACAAATTGAGGTATAATCCAATGCTTAGGAACCTCTGACGTGAATCCGTAGGGAAAGTAGTAACATATGGATTGAGTCAATGATATTTGTCTTCAAGAGGGTTTGAAATTTTGAGAATCATGTTGAATGTTTATTTGCAAAATGTTTTGAATACAACACTGTGTTTTCAAATGAAGAACACCTATGGATGGATAAGACAATATTTGTTGGATTCCCACTTGGACAAGTCCAGCTACGCTTATCTTTAGCGAATGGTTTAAGCTTGACCCCACTGGCTCCCCTCCACGGCTCATTAACATCAATCGGGGCAGCCAAGCATCAACACCCATGAAACTCCCATGGCATGCTTTCCATCTCTACTAGAAGACCGTAAGAGTGTGGGGTGGCTTCAGACGACCGTTCTTGCACCAACAAATAGATTGAGGATTTTGGAAAATTCTAGCACATGGGTTCTAGTAAGGACTTTCCGTTCGTGGAGATTGACCCATACGGCAAGAGTCCCCTTTCGGATCCATCTTGTCGGAGCCAACCGCGTGATTATGGTGTTTAACCAAAACCATCATTTATATCCCGGCTGGAAATACTCTTGGCTTTAGAGTGTTACCGGTTGAGTCGTTCCCTTGGGTGAGTACTTTTTCCCAAGGCAGGCCCTCTAAGATAAACAAAAGCAAGCAAAGACACAATCCGTAACTCGATCGATCTTTGATGGAAAAGAATGTGAAAATGCCCCTACTCACACTCGCACAAGATGTTCAATTTTTAAGCCCAAATCGAAGTGTTTCAAAGCAATAAAATGTATTTTGAGTGTTTCTCTTGCACCCTAGATCGCACGAAGAGCAAGGGGAGAGGATACACACTCAAAAGACAAAATCACACAATTCAAGCACTTGTTCATTTTATAGCCTTCAAAGCAATTGTGAGTTCGTTTTAACCACCAAAATGAAGTGTGAAAATTGTTTGTCCAATTTTAGAACCCAAATCAAAAAGCTAGTAAGTTGCTAAGGTCAATTTTAGCCCAATTTTGAAAGATCAAACTAATAGTTTAGTTGGTCTAAAATAGAAAACGAAAGCAAGAAATGGATGTTTCAAATTATTAAGCATTAAAAAATGCTTTTCTCAAGTTAAATTCAATGTTCAACTCAAATCTGCTTTCTTTTGCTTAATCTCCATGTGAAAGAGAGACCATCGTTGTTTGTTGATATAATCCTGCAAACAAAGCCATCAAAAATAAGATTCTTTTCAATTTTTGCAATAATAATAAAAGAAAAAGACATCCTTATGTTAGAGCTTTATACCACCAGATTGAAAAAAAAAAAAAAACTACTTATAATACTGAGCAAAGAATGATAACCAAACGAATGATAAGAAAGCCCCTTTTTGTTTAGTCTACAAAAGAGTCACTTTACACATTCATATTATCTAACTCAAGTATGGTATGTCAAATCCCATCTAGTATTAGTTATTGAATTCCTGCAGCCAAATTCACATAAATAATATTTAGAAATCAGCTTTGGGATTCAAGTTTTTTAAAAAGAAACAAATGACATTTACGTTTGTTCCCATAAATGACCGCAATACTAATGTACAAAAAGCTACAAATCTCCCTGCTATCGATCTCACTCTCTGCCAGACATAATAAATTTTAGTGCAGAATACCAAGAAGTCAACAGATCAAACAATAAATGATTATTTCTATGAAGCTTATCGAGCCTTGTGCTAATGCAGATGTCAGAGTGAAAAGTGATAAAGAAAAAGGTGTTTTGAAGAAAACCGCGCCCAAATGCCAGCGTCCTCTCCTCCCTGCTTATGTTCAAAGGTCAAATAGATCAATCATGAGATGACAGCAAGGTTTAGACGCACGAGATGGCAACCAGGACTCAGTTCAATCCACCCAAAACCTGTCAACGGGATCACAGAAAATGGCAGTTTAATCAATCATTTTGAGATCTAATCCTAAATACATAAGGGCGCACAAAGTTTTGAAAGTTACTTGAGTGGGAAGCAAAAAGACTTTGGTCGAACCATTCATTTATGGCGTTAAAGCAAAATGATGAATTTCTGTCAGTGAATAAAATCAACGTTTTATGAAGTCAGAAAAGAATATAATGAGATATCCCAAGGACCAATTTGACAAAACTAGATCTGCTTTGTGCACAATAGACAAGGTTTACCCTCCGCCATGTCACAAGAAGCCAAGTCCAAGATGCTACCAGAGATTTTTCAAAAAGATATGCTTTAAATGTAAAATCTGCAAAGTTCAAGAAGCTAGCACATTTTCCTCTGACAATATTAATAACCATTTGATAGAATACTCAAAAGGACGTCTTGAATTCTTGATAGGATACACACAAATCTCTAAGAAAAGAGACAGAGGCAAAGCGCATTAGTGCAGAATGTGTAGCACAGGGAGTAAAGATCTTAAGAATCGGTGCTCAGCTTGGAAAGAGATTCGGACCATCAGGAAACAGAATGAATAGAGATGCAGATCATTGTTCAAACCAAAAACATCCTCTGGAGCAAATACAAAAAAAAAAGCATAGCGCGTAGGTTGAGCCTGGAGTTGGAAGACACAGGAGAACAAGTCTTAAATCATCGAATCAATTAGAAGAAACCAAGGCGTAAAAACATATTCCATCCCACCACTTTAGTTAATGCTGCACTGCCATAAACACTCGAATAGGCCTGATAGCTATGACCCAAAGAGGCGTGACAGTTAGAAATTTGAAACGCAGGTAAGGCGTGAGATTTGTTTGACAGGAAAAAATGTGTCAGCATAGACAAGGCGCGAGAACTGTTTGACAGAAAAAAAAAAATTAAAAAAAAATGTGGAAGCATAGACAAGACATGCGAACTGTTGACAGTGGCGTGGAAGCATAGATAAGGCTCATGAAATGTTTGACAATTTAGAAGCACAGAAAAAGCGTGTGGACTGTTTGGCAGGAATTTTTACAGAAATGACATCTCATGGAATGCCATGAATACAGGATATGCACCAACTGGATTTCTAGCATCGAGGTTCCTTTGAAGGAAGAGTGTAGAGGTGGATTTCTTGAAACAAAGCCTAGAAATTGTAAAGAATCTCCAGGATGTAAACATGCTAGGGTTAGTAGCAAAAGCATTGCAGGAGATAATTTAGAGTCTAACGATGCCACAAAATGACATCTTCAGACACTTAAGGATTACATCAGAAACGGCCCAGCCTACCCTATTTCCTACAAAAAGGGATGAATATCATCTTAAAAGAGCACTATCTCATGGAATGTGTTGCTCGCAAATTCAACAAAAAAGGATAATGTTATTAAGATGTGTTGGAAAATCATTAACATGCATAAGAACACTATCTCATGAAGCATTACTGAGCCTATCGATTGAAGATCCAAGAAAGTGCGCAAAACATGAACAAAAGAATAGTCAGATATGGAAAAAGACAGTCATTATGATAGAATACAATCATAAAAGGAATGAAAAGCGCAAGAATGCTGAAGCATAAACCAAACACGTTAGCCTTTAGAAATTTATTCAAGATATAAAAGCATAGGCGAAACACGTTAGATTTTTAGATACTTTCCAGCAAATGAAATCTAATATTAAGCTAACAGATCAGTTATCAAAGAAGCTCCATACACTGTTCTGCCCTCCTTCTAGCACCATTTTGTGGATGCTAAAATCTGCAAAATGTTAGTTTAAAATAAAGCAACATTTCAACATCCCTATGGAATAATAAGCCATGTTAATCATGCCATAAATGAAACAAGGGAAACCAAATAAAAGCATACAAAAACATGACATTAAACCTATCCCATAGTGGATTGGTGTCACATGTGCTAGTGACCCTTTCCCAATCCTTGATTGATAAGCTTAGATGATGATGATGCAATGGAAATGGAGATGCTAAATGGACAAGATCAAATCTCAAATGAAGAGAGTAACCTTGCATAAAGTTGTGTAGGATTTGCTCAATGTTGAAGCTTCTATTTAAAGATTTTCAAAATGCTAAGTGTTGAAGAGAGACCAATGTGGGACTAAGATTGGACCAATGAAAGAATGACACTTGTCAAGTGGTGATTGGTTGATGGTTGTGCAAGATTTGGGAAGAGTGCCCATGAGAGGGAAAATTTGAATTTGAATTTTGCAATGAATGTTGAGTTTGACCTTTGGAAGGGGACATGTAAGAGACATGTAAGGCCTCATAAATGCTCTGTTGAGTGTACATGTCCACTTGGGGGGAGATTCAAACTTGGAGAATATTCTCCCTTTATGCCAAGTTGAAAATAAAGATTTTGATAAATCAAATAAATGCAATTTCATGTGCAATTGGCCAAATCTAGAGAATGCAAGTGGGTGAGATTAGCATTAGATCGGGATTAATTAGCTAGGATGATGATTAGGTTGATTTGACCACTTTGACTTGATTTAGGGATTTAAATCAAATCAAAGGGAGATGAATGATGCTTTGAGATTTAATTAAATAAATGATTGATTTATTTAATCAAAGAGATGATGATAGGATCAAGTTTGATTTATTTGATTTAAGTTGATGGATTTTAGGAGATTGATAAATAAACTTGATTTATTTTTCGAATGGATGAATATGACCTAGTTGAATGCATTATGTCAATTTGACGTGTCTACAGATATATGTATATTAAAATTATTGAAGAGTTATTTCACTTTCAATAAAATAAATTATAAATTAATTATTATCAAACAATTTCTATAAAAAATAAGATTAAATATTATAAGACATCATTTCTCATTAAATAACAATTTTTTAAAAAATTAAAAACTAAAAAAATCATTTTTTATCAAATACTTCGATATAAAATTAAATTAAATTCAAGAAGCAAAATTTTCAAAACGAATATGCTTCATCCGTTAAAAAAAGAAAGAGATGAGGTTAATCCAATACCAACATCCCTCTTCTTTCATCACCAAAGAAAATGGTCCTTCAGTCTCACAATCAAACTCTTTTTGACAATTTTATCACAGTTCCTTTTTTATATATATGATAAAGGCAAAGCTCTGTCTGGGCATAAACCATGGATGACAACAAGTTACCGAATGTAAAAGAGGTGTATGGCACAGTGGCCAAAAATTACACAGAGTTCAGGCCCCGCTATCCCCCTCACCTTTTCTCCTTTCTTTCTTCCCTCACTCCACAACATGATTTCGCCTGGATGTGGGCACAGGCACCGGCCAAGCCGTTGTTCAGGTAAATTATTAAACATATCTCTGTTACACCTCTTTTGTCTTATCACAGACTGTTCTCTGATGAGTGTTAATGGTAAAGCAGTTATCAAAATACTACAAGAAAGTGGTGGCCACAGACACAAGTGAGCAGCAGATTCAAAACGCAGAGCAGCGCCCAAACATAACCTACGCCGTGACGGCGTCGTCAATGACCGACCAACAACTCCAATCCATCGTCGGCCTCGATTCCTCCGTCGACCTCGTCACCGTCGCCACGGTCGTCCACTGGTTTGACTTGGATAAATTTTACCCGCAGGTAAAGCGTGTTTTGAAGAAGCCCGGCGGCGTGATTGTCGTTTGGGCGTACTGGAAGCCCATCGTCGATCCAGCAGTTGACGCCGTTTTTGAGCGGTTTTTTCGCAGAATTTATCCGTTTGCCCATCCGGCCACGAAATTGGTGCTGGAGGAGTATGAGTCTTTACCGTTTCCATTCACACAAGTGCAGGCCATAAAAATAGAGATTGAAGAGCAGAGGACGTTTGATCAGTATTTGGGATTTTTCAGAACGAGGCATACTTTGGTGGGCAGGGAAGAAATCCTAAACGAGTTTAGCGCAGAATTTGAGGCGGCGTGGGGAGCCCCGCTCCATGTGACCAAGGCTGTAAAGTTTCCGCTATACTTTAAGGTTGGTAAGGTTTGAGATTCTGTTAGGAGACGGTGGATGATCCAAGGTAACCTGTGAGCTTTACTTGTGCCATGAATTTTAATATGTTTTTTAGTGTCGTATTACACGTTAATCCTATGGTTTAGTGATATCCCTTTGGCTACTATCAGGCTTTAAATATGAGTGAGTCACATGGTTGTATGTAAAGTATTTTCAGAAATCATAATAAAAGGGTGGTGCAAGTTTTTTAACATATTGTAATTTGGGTGTGTAATTTAGTAATTTTTTTGGCAAAGTCAATTAATGATAATAAGTTTCTACAATCCATATCATAGATCTGTATAGTTTCTGGACTGATTGTGTCAAAAGTTTTTAGCATCAACGTTTCGAATCACACTTCTATTGGATGGTGAAGCCCAAATATTCTATTTTAGTCGGCAGTTTCTTTCACGGTTTCCTTCTTTGTAATGACTTCTTTTCGACATATGTTTGTCAATTTAGAAGTTGTTTGTTTTTTGGTTGATTTTTACCATTTTGGAGATGAGACCAAAATTATAAAGTTGCTGCTGCTTGAATGCAGAATGTAATTTGAGAATTAATAAGAGATAATCCTTGAGTGTGGACGTAGCCATTTTTATGGTGAACCACGATAAATCTCGTGTTCTTGTTTGTTATTTCTTGTATGCACTATTTTAATTTTCTGTTATTTTTATCTTTCAATTTTCTACAATTATATTCAACAATTGGTATCAGAGCTTTGGTTAGAAAGTTGTTTTGAAAATCTTGAAGAATTTTCAGGAAAATGGATATGGAAGCTTTGAATGATTGGGCTCGAGCTCTCATGTCTTGGTCGTGTGGCTCTGGAATGAGTCATGATGAAGTGGGAGCTATTCATCAAATGTTTTTTGATGAAATAAATGATGAAGCTGATTTTATTATTGAGGAGTTTCCTGGCATGATGGAATCAGATAGTGACATTGAGTTAGATGAAACTATGCCAATGGAAGTAGATGAATCTCCTATTGTTGATCCTGATTCCCTGAGCACTAGCCAGGTGAGGTATGTGTGGGAAAATCCTCCACATGATTTGGGAGGCAAGGATTTTGAATCAGAGAGCCTTCAGAGGCTGAAGGAAATAGAGGATACATCAGATGTTGATGTGAAAGCTACACCGAAATGTGTGTACATTGGTGGGATGGCTGGACCAAGGAAAAAGATTCAGCTGTAGAAGAGAAGGATTTTGGGTTTGGAGTTGAATCTAAACTAAAAGAGTTTTTAGAAGATCTCAAGATTGAGCTTCGAGCACTTCTTGAATGCACCGGTGATGCACAACATAGGAAATCCATCATGGAGGAGTTGCAGAAGAGGGAAAAGGCAAGTAAGAGTGGTCAGTCTGTAAAGGATCTGATATTGCTCCTCTATGAAATCATTTCTCTTACTTCTGACTTTCGTCTGGATGATCCAAATATCTTTGCTTCAAGAATTCATAAGATGTTGAAGCTGGGTCTCAACATTTATGAGGAGAATGAGGAACGCAAGGTTGAAGAATCTGTTGTTGCCGTAATTACAGAGGCAACAAACCTATTTGTAGGTGACAATACAGTAGGAGACTGTTTTGTGAAAAGAGCCGAAGAGGTTGCTAATGTTTCCTAGCTCGAAGAGGATAACATTTTGGGAATGCCAATTTCAGCTTATTCGCAGCCTCTGGTAAAAGAGGCGCTGCCTTCATTTGAGTATGCGCTGCCTCCAATCTTAAAAACGCACCTTGCCATTCATAATTCGATGCCTTCAAATGATGATGTGCAACCCTCCATTGTTCATACGCAACCATCTTCAGTTAATAAGCTACCTCCTCCAATCGCTATGCAGACCACACAAGGCTATTCACAACCTTTGCCAATGCCCCCTGTTTCTACATCAATGCACTTTATAGTGCATTTGCAGCCTTTCAACAGTGGTAATGCACCTTTATTACTTCAAACGCTGCCTTTCTCATCTAATTCGTAGCCTCTAATAAATACGTTGCCCTTGCAAGTTCCTTGGTAGCCTAATACATGTCATTCGCTGCCTGTAGACTATCCGCAACCCTCTCTATTTCATATGCAACCAGAAGACTCTACCATGCGTAGGTGTGAGGGTACAAATTTGCAGCCTCCTCAAGTGTATGCGTGGCCTGAACAGGGGGCTACACTTTTTGAAAATTTCACATTTGGTAGTCAATCTCGGTCTTTAACATCGTCGCCTCCTGTTGAAATTTCTAATGTGAGATGTGTGCAGGAGAGGGTTAGGTCTAATGTGTTTGATCGACTTGTGGAGAAGGGGAACGAGTTTCTGACGTGGAGGAAAGATGAGGACGCGGAGAATGATGACGAAGACGAAAATGTGGAGAAATTTGGACATGTTGCGCTGACGATGGGCTTTGGGAAGAGGCTACTGGAGCTGGCTGTTGAGGAAAGCAGTTTGTAGCCGCATAAAAAGGTTTTGTATGCTCTCTACGAGGAGTTTGGTAAGCTGGAGAAGCTCTTTTTGGCATTTGGGGTTGATGTGTTTTCCAAAAGGGTTAAGAGGCATCGAGTTTCTTTGGAGAATGAGGAGGCTAGGGATTTTTTAGAGGAGGAGCCTACCACGAAGAAGTGGAATTTAAGGCTCCAACATGAGGAAGAACAAAAGGATGCATCAGAGGTCATAGGAGGAAGGGGCTTTGTAGCGAGGCCTATTGAATACTCCATTCAGCTTTATGAACCGAATCAAGGAAGAGATAAAAGTCACATTGGAAAAGATTTTTCAGTGTAGCCTCTTAGAACTTCATCACTGCCAATGTCTAAACAGTCACATGAAGTGGGAGCTTTCTTTCCCATGCCGCCTTCTAATTTTTCAGGTATGGTTGTTGTTAAACGAGGCCATTTAGGTAGAACAGGTGATCATAAGTTTGAGGACTTGTTAATAGATGAGACATTTATCTTGGAAAACCAGTTTTTTGAAGATGCGGAAAGTTGGTTGCCAACACAAAGTGAGAAAGCAACCACAATGGCCACATCTGAAGTAATGTATAGAGGCCATCTTGGACACAACGGGCAATAAATTGTAGTCACGGTGCTCTATTGACTTCTTTGCAGGGCGGACAGGAATTTCACAACAAGGTTTTCGTCCTTGGCAAGTTCAGCACATCAAGATCAAACTGGGAGAAAAATGAGGTTGATATGGGAAGTTGGAGTACAAATTTTCATTTTTTAGATGCAGAGGAAGTAGATCCATTTGGTTTGGATCAGTTCTTGATAGAGGATAAACCAGGGAAGAAAACAATGTTCAAGATTTTGCAAAACGAAGGTGTTCCGATTGATTGGGAAGCCTAGAAAAGATTGATTCGAAGTGCCCTTAAACAGAGGGTGAAGCCCTGCAATGTGGGCTTGTTTTCAAAGTGATGCTCGGATTGGAAGGGGGATATCTATGTGCAGCTATTTGGTCTTCAAGTGGGAGATTGTTGGATGGTGAAGCCCAAATATTCTATTTTAGTCGGCAGTTTCTCTCACGACTGCCTTCTTTGTAATGACTTCTTTTTGGCATATGTTTGTCAATTTAGAAGTTGTTTGTTTTTGGTTGATTTTTACCATTTTGGAGATGAGACCAAAATTATAAAGTTGTTGTTGCTTGAATGCAGAATGTAATTTGAGAATTAATAAGAGATAATCCCTGAGTGTGGACGTAGCCATTTTTATGGTGAACCATGATAAATCTCGTGTTCTTGTTTGTGATTTCTTTTATGCTCTATTTTAATTTTCTGTTATTTTTATCTTTCAATTTTCTGCAATTATATTCAACAACTTCGTGATCCATTTTCTTCTCTTCTTGCTCTCTTTCATCTTGATGATGGATCACAGAGTGTGATTTGAAACGTTGATGCTAAAAACTTTTGACACAATCAAATCTAGAAGCAATTCAGATCTATGATATGAATTGTGGAAACTTATTATCATTAATTGATACCCTTCATGGGAGGGAAATTTGTTTCAAAGCTAAACATTTAGAGTTGCTGAGGATTAAGCTTGTCAAGATCATTTTCTTCTCCTCTCGCTCTCTTTCATCCTGATGATGGATCATAGAGTGTGATTCAAAACATTGATGCTAAAAACTTTTGACACAATTGAATCCAGAAGCAATACAGATCAAAGTCAATTAAATTTATTAATAAATAAAAATATGAGAATAATATATATTTTTAAATTATACTTAAATAATCTAATAATAAAGTGGTTACTATCAATCTAGTTTAGGTTGTCAAATATAATGTCACCTAACTTTTTTTTTGAAAATCCATACAATTGTAGATTAATGATGCACAATTCATACTTATTTTACATTATAATAAATATATTATATGTTAAACTACTAAATATTATGGTAGGACGTGGGAAATTAAATTTCTTAATGTCTTCAAATTGAAATAGATATCTTATATATATTTATTTAAAAGCTATTGATATTTTTTCAATGAATAAATATTTATATTAACTATAAAAGACTTTTTAAACATTTTACATCACAAAAAATGTGAGTAGAGAAAATCACATCCCAAAGTCTAAGCAAGATGAAACCTTAAACATCAAATTCAAATAGAAAAGTAAAGCTGCTAAGTAGCAAGAGCTAGGCAGTAGAAGGAGGTACGTCATGGTCATCTAGTTTCCATACATTTTGGTTATCTTGACCATTAGGGATAGACTCCTAGCTAGTGAAAGCACCTTGATCTCGATCTTCATTAGTTTACACTTTCTTAGGAGGTTGATTGGTAACCCTAGTAGGAGAAATAACAATGGAAAGATAAGGGAATTTGTGATTATCTAGCCATCCAGGATCTCCTCTAATGCAATGTTGATGGGATGCCTAGGACCAACCAGGAGCTCTCCATTGAGAAGCATGTGAATCATTATGACCTCAAGAATTTTGAATTTTGTCATGTGACAACCCTAATTGCAAGGATTAATCCTTGTTGGAGTGAGGGGAAGTTGGTGAAACTATGACAACCATACAAGGTGCATTCCCTCAATGATCAAGAAATCCCTAGAGGTGAGCTATTCCAAGTGCACCTTTATCAACTTGCACTTGTAACTACATTAATATATTTGAACATATATCATAGATTTAGAATAATGGATAAATTACTATCAACAATACATTCATAAAAATGGTAGAATTATTATATTGCCAAATGTTAATTAGGGATTCCACTTTGAAAATATGTCATGTATGAGTGAATTTAGCAGGGATTCTAGCCCAATCTCCTAAAAGAACCATATAACAAGAAAAAGGCTTAGGTCTAAAGGGGTTGAAGAATTCATGGATTCAATTCCAACCTACTTCAACTCTAAGGAGAAACTAGAAAAGATGTTTTCGAGAGTTTCTTGGTGCTCACAAAAAGGGAAATGAGGATTAGAAACTCCAAATGAATCAATCTAGAACCAATGGAAAGATCTTGATATAAAATGCATAAGGAAAAAGGATCAAGATTCAACTCAATGGAACGTAATAACCAATCAAATAGTTTGAAACTTTCATTGTCATGTGTCAACTAAAGATTGGAGAACACACCTATTATTAAACTTATGCACTTTGTACATACGAGGTGAAAGCCAAGCATAACCTTTACGAGTTTCATAATACAGAATAATGTACGGGGATAGGATTTCTATTCTTTACGTAATGTATTAAAACATTTAACCTTAATTTTGTGTGTTACCATAAGAATAGAATCGATAATAATTCTAAAGGACTCAAAATCCTAGTTGTTTCAAGTCTATACTTAATTTTGGGTTTAGTCCAAGAAAGAAGATTCCTAGTGATTCTTGAAAAAATATTTGGTAGCATCTTAATATCTTTGTTAAAAATATCAAAGCATGAACCCAAGGAACTTTATCAAAAGAATTACCTAACAAGTAATCACAAGAGACCACCAAAGATACTATTGATTAATTAATAAATCAATCTTGAATCCATTATTATTCCATATAATTCATGGTTTAACAACTTCCTAAGCTTTCTATATACTTTTAATAAAAATAATACCTTAGATTTGAACAAGGTCATACATAATGAATAAAATGGAGACCAATATTTCTCCAATCTTTATGCCCATGAGGCACACAAGTAGAAATACAATGGTGAAATAAAAATTTCCAACTTTCATAACCATCTAGGGCTTTAATTATCCTTTTAGCACATAATTTTGTATGTCATTCATGCATGTCAATAAGACCAAGTTCTCCAAAGTCACGAGGGAGGCAACAAATTTCCCAAGCATCTCTATAAAAGCCTTTACCTTATCTAAAGGAATTCATAAGATATATTTAAGGAGGTTTCTAAATTTTGATAAGGCACTTAACATGATGAATAATACATATGGGTGGCTGCTAGCACTTTAGAGAAAACCAAGAATTACCTATAATATAGAGGCTTAGTAATCCAATAAACCATTTTTTCTACTCGATTGATAACAACTTGCTATAACGTAGAGGAAGATGCCTAAAAGGAAAAAGGGATGCACCTCTCCATGATAAATCCATTTCCAACTAAAATTATTAAACCATGTTAATTTAGGAAAGAAATATATGTCTATAACATTGGGTCTTCTTCTATTGAATACTCAAACTAGAAGCTAAGAAAAATATCTAGGCATTGAAGATCTTGACTAAAATTATTCTCTTCCTCCAACTGAGTGAGAAAATATTCATCATTAAAATGATCATTAATAAGTGGGTGAGAAGAATTGGGGAGATTAATACCTTTGAACAAGTTCTATGATACATCATGGGTGACAGATAAACACAGACTTCAACAACTAGAACATATAAAGTAGGAGCATTAGGATACACTCTTCATATTGAATGAAAAAAACCCAAATGGAGAGGATTGATGGTTATCATAATGATATAAGTAGAATCCTCAATAATAAGCATTTCAATTGACCTCAATAATTTGTGACCAAAACCTAAAAAATAAAGCATGACAAGTAAGAAGGGCTATTCTATGTGATTAGGCTTTAGTAATATCAATTTTGACAAAGATGAGTTGTTTTTGAAATATCTAGCATACTCCATTATGTCCCAAAAAATATGATGTTATTAAGAATACATCTAGATTTGATCAAATAAATATTCTCTAGACAAACAATCAAAGGAAGAAGATGACACAAATTAAGAGCAAGAGCCTTCGCAATGATCTTGTAGGAAACAATGAGTAGGGTAATCAACCAAAAGTTGTGAATATCCTTTTGATCTCTAGCCTTAGGTATGAACTTAATATTTACTTTGTCAATTACATTTTATAGGCATTTAGTGAAATAAATCTCTGGATAAAATTTATAAAGATAATTACTAACCATATCCCAAATGGAAATATATCACATCCTAGGACTTTATCATTAGGCATGGAGAAATGAGCCTCACAAAACTCTTCTTGAGTGAGGAGATTCTCACACAAGGCCTTATGAGAGGGTGATTCAACCCTACAAGGGACTAATTGAATTCATTCTTGAAGAGAATTTGATCACTTAAGAGATGACTCTTATTTTTTGAAAACATGCTCATAGTGCTAAATAAAAACCTAGGTAATGGTAGGAAGCCCCTCTATGATTCAAGAATCTTGTTTGATGTATTTGATTTCCTAAAAATCATGATAATCTATTAAAGAAAGAAAAAAATCCTTGGAAATTCTATCACCAACTTTGGGCTAGTGCAATCAAACCTTGATTTGACATCCTTTAGTTGAGTGATTGTTCATACTTTGCTTTTTTTGATGGAGTTTGACAATATGAAGTTACAGAGAAGAAGAATTTTTTTTTCAAGCTCAGTGGTGGCATCATAGAGCTTGACGATGGTGGATTTGTAAGCTCAATACAAAACATAGCTAGCTAGAAAAAAAAATAAGGAGGCTTGCATTATTCCACTATTTAATCCATCATATCTAATGATGAGGATCAATGTCCAAAATCTAGAAATGTTAGACATGCACCAAGGTAGGTTGATGTCTACTTAAATAAGATAACCCTTTAGGTATGACAGATTTGACCAACTAGAATATCAATTGGTTCCTTCAAATATTTGGAAAGATTAGTCTCAATGTTAATGCATTTATGGGTGTGGGCAAAGGAAACCTTGTTGAGTCCAACATAAACTACATGATCTAAAAAGGCCATAATATAGTCTAAAAAATCCAATATAGTAAGTGAAAGCCAAACAAATCAATCTAGATAGGGACCCACAAAGATCTCTCCCCAAACATAATTATTTTTTTGGGTTAATGGTGTAAAAACTACTAATAATATATACAAATACACCTAGGGATATGTTAAGGATGGCTTATGTGTGACTAAAACAAACCCCTTGGGAAGGTTTTGGACAACATCAAGGTGAGCCCCATGAGGGACACAAGCCTTGTCAACCCATTCCTCAAGCATAATTTTAGAGGGAATCCTCTTAAAAGAATAACTAACTAAAGTAAAATATTCAAGCCATTTACAATTGCTATCAAATTTTAGAATAGGAAAAGCTACATCAATTGGGGCTTTAGAAGATATACATCATGAAAAAATTTAGAATGAACTTTGAAAGATGCTTTTAGGGAGCCATTATATTGCATTTTCAAACTAGAAGCAAATGTTTCAATGTTGGGATTTGAATCCATTTAAAGGCTAATCTCACCCAAAAGTGAGAAAAACAAAAGCCCACAAAAAATATTAAATGCTATAATAATTCATACTCAAAGAGAAGAGCAATATGAAAGATCGTAGAAATAAGATACATGCAAACTAAGCACAAAAACCCTAGTAGAGCCAATTTTGAAGTTGATGTTGAGAAATATTGATATAAGTATAAAAAGAAAACAATATTTCTTTAAATCATATGTGTTATCTGATGGAGCCCGTCAAAAAAATTGCTTTGGTTCCATTTTAAATCTCACAAAATTTGGTTCAATCCCTTTTCCTGGGGCTTAGGGTTATGTTATTCATCGTTGTTTTAGGGTTTGTGTTGTCAAAACCCTTCCAAATTAACCTTTCAGTCTAAAATTCTTAATTGGCATTCTATTTTGTTGTTGACCTTCTGATGCAGGTTCCTAGTTGTCTATGTTGTGACTCATGCTATCAAGTTTGTTATTTTACCGGCCCCTAAATCCTAATGGTACCGGTTGATGCCCCTGGCCATTCTTAAATGTTATTATTTTCTAAGGTTAAAATCTTTTATGAAAATTTTCCTAAGTCTATGATTGGGTTTTAATATTGCCTAGGGTCTTAATCCATGTATTCATGTCCCTGCCCGTCATTTTCCTAGTAGTGGCCCTCTTTTAAAAACTAACATTTGTGAAATGTGCAGATTTTTTGGTTATGTAATGACCATTGGATCTTAGCGGGAAAATCGTGACCATTCCTCGCACACTCGCTTTGTTTCATTTTTCATTAAAATAATCAAGTAGGCTAATGGGTGGTTACCACATGTCATGTCCGGCGGTGGGTCCATTTCTTCCAAAAGGTCAGCAGGTGGAGCTTTAAGGAAAATCAACGACCAATATTACAACATGTGTCTTCATTTGGATCGTTCCCCTCCACCTCCATAAACCTGTAGCTCTTTTATTTTCCATTTAATGGCCATTTTTAGCGCAGTGACTAGTGCTTCATATTTGGTTATATTATTTATGCAAGGAAAGGAAATTTTGTATGCTTTACGTATATTATCTCCTTGAGGTGTGAGAAAAATGATACCTGCCCTTGATCCATGTTGAGTATGTGATCCATCAAAGTATAATGTCCAATGATTTACCCGAGTTTTCATAAGGATGCCCTCATCGGGAAAGTATGATATCAATGGTTGATGATCTTCTATAGGTGCTTCAACTAATTGATCTGTTATCAGTTGTCCTTTGATTGCCTTTTTATCGACATATTCTATGTTGATTCACTAAGTATCATGACCCACTTCACCATTCTTCTTATGAGAGCTGATTTTTCCAATAGATATTTTAAAGGATCAACCTTTGATATCAACTTGATTTTTTAGTTTAGCATGTAATGTCTAAGCTTCTAAGATGTGAAGACAATTGCTAAACAAGCTCTTTCAATAGGTGTATAGTTAAGTTCATAACCAACCAGGGTACGACTGATGTAATATAACGCCCCGCCACGCAAACCCCAAAGGAACACGTAAACACACAACAATTTTTTTTTTTAAAGAAGATAATACATGTACTCAAATATTACAACATAACAATGTTCTAAGTTGCACAACTAAATCCCTTGGGGTACACAAGGTGACATTACTACACTAACCCATAACAAAGATAATAGATTAAACAATAATTAAACAATTACATAAAACCATTCATTCTCACATCACCATTTAAAACATCCATTAACAATAACCACATTAATAAAAGTAATCCATATTAAACCATATATACAAAAAAAAAATGAATTAATCATAAAGATAATAACTATATATATACTTCCACAGATACAACATAACATAATCATTAAATTACATATGATAGTTCTCAAATGATTACATGGCCTAGACATACATTACATCCGTAAGATAGTACAACAGAATGAACATATAAACATATTACATCAAGGTCTTCCCATCACATGTGGGAGATGATACATCAATGAATACATTACATATGAAGTGTAAACATACATCTGGTACATAAGAACACTGGTGCAACATCATCTTCCAAAACTCTGCAATGAAAGAAACAACTGCAATCAAAGGGAAACCAACGGGGTGCGAAGCACGTTCCACCCAACCACCCCCATGCTGGGAGTTAACAAGAAAGGATCCCCAACCAAAAACATCTAACAGAACACAAGACTAACTCTAGACAAGATAACATAATGTCACAAGACCACACTGAAAACTAAACAACGATAATTAACCAAAAGACATAACAATAGACCACTTTCGAAACATAACAATCAATCACTCTATAGATGATACAATAGTAAATCACAGAAACACATCATCAATAAACCTCAAGACATAATATCAAAGGAAACTTCTAGAGGACTCCAATAAAATAATACAAATGAAATGTTAGAGGAGAGTGTCATCACATGGCTTCACATGGATTATCCAGGCAACCTATCACAAGGTGTCGCCTCCATCTCTACATGGATTATCCAGACAACCTAGTTCAAGGTGCCGCCTCCATCTATGGTTCTCCTGATAGCCTACCTCAAGGCACCGCTCCATAGGGTTACTCATGCAGAATTGTTAACCTTTCATGAAGACAAGGCAACGATCTTGCCAACCACGACCTTCTTAGTCCCCTTTAGTTTGTGATAGCACTAACAGGCAGACGAGGCATCACAATTATCTTATTAATGTTTAATCCCCACCCATGGTTAATTACTTAGGTTATCACTGATTACTCTAACTCTACGTGGGTTACCCTGACAACCCCTTTGTGCGTCGGCCCCCACTTAGAGCCACTCTCTCTAAACACTCAACACAAACTATCCAACACAAAAGGATTGTACCAACAATAAATACTGCACCAATAAAATGGATCCTTCATGAGGCATAACCATCTCGCCAAAACATATGACACACATCCACAACACAATACAATCCAAGTGCAAACTAAATTACAACCATGGTCAAAACATAGGCCAAGCATCAAAATATGAGATCACAATTACACCTCAACATCCCCACCTCTGGAAGTCCTAAATGACAACTTAAGCTCCTATAACAGGATACATCAACTCTAGGGTTTCCCACATGACCCAAACCCGAATTAAAGAAAATCAAATTAAACAAAATGAATAATCTCAATAGTGCATAAATCATAGAGCAACGCCAAAGAAACTACAAGTACAATAAATTTCACCAACTTCATAAATCAATAACTCGAGAAAGTTTGATTAAATTCAAAGCATATATTTTATCTTCTAATTTGCACAATTATATTATAACATTGCAATCATCTTAAAATTATCCTATTAAACTCATGCTCAAAGCATATCCAAACAACTACACATATATAAGCAATTATATACATATACTTATATATACACTTTTATGCGTATTTATATATATATATAAATAACACACATATATATAAATAAAATAATCATTTAATAAAACCTTTAATAAATATCATATTTTAAAAATTATAATTTATATATATATATATAAAGTCAAAATCGAAATAACACATAAAAAATAAAAGCAATTAAAAAAAAACAAATAAAATAAATTTATAAGGGCCGAACCTCCACACAAGCGGGAGGTACTACGTACCTCCCCCTGTGGGGAGGCCGTAGTCCCCACGGACTATGCCCAGCAGCCTCGGCTGCTGTGCACAGCCGTGGTGACTGCGTACTGTCACCACAATAGGGCCGTGGGAGGGTACAGCTTTGGCCGACCTCCCACCCCTATTAATTTTTAAATATTTTAATTTAAATAAAATTTCTTTTATAATATATTTTTATTTTATTTTATTTTATATATTAAAAACTTTCAAAAGCATGATTTCGGATTTCAATAAAAATGAATATAAATATTTTATTTCTCCAAAGACACAGTGACATAAGAATTCCGACGCAACCAAGGTACAGGTATATATATATATAATTTTTATCTTTTTATTACATATTTTATTAGATATAATGTCTTTGAAATCTGAACCCTATATGTTGTTCTGTATATTTTAAAATAAAAAGAACAATATAATATTACATATAACTCAATACTCCCAAATACAAAGTATAATTGTTTATTCATTTCACATAAATTGGAAATCAAACAGGTACACCAGATTTAAATATATACATTTAAATAACACAAACAAAATTATATATATATATATATATATATAAATTATATATATATCTATTTTTGTTTATATATATATAAGCATTTATATCTATATTTAACAAAAGATCTAGAACAATAATATAACAGAAGATTTTCCAATAAATCTAATATAGATTGGCATGTAAATTTAACTTATAATCAAACTGATTTTTATTTCAAAACAATAAATTTCACTACTAAACTATATTGAAGAATTTTGAAAAGGTTTTACTAAATTTTTCCACAGATGATTCGAGAGTTTTAATACAAACAAGTTTTCATTCAAAAACCACTTTCAGAGAAAACACAAAGCAATTGATTTTAAAGAAAAAACACAGCAACTAGATTTTGTTTATGGAACATTAAAATAATAATAACTTAAAAGAAGAAAACCTGGAGTCCTTCATTCGATGTAGAATCCCTTCTGTAGCCTCTTCTCGATTTCCTGCCTGCAACTCTCTTTTCAATCTATCTTTCTTCAAAACAATTCTTTTGCCTAGAAGCACCAAAAACAAAATATTTTTCTTTTCTTTTCTTTTTCAACCAAAAACCAGAGAGAAAACCTTCTGTGTAAAAACCCTCTCATAATAAAATAAATAAAAATCCATAAAAGCTCTTCATCTTTTTCTCAAAAATCCTCCTCACTCATTGGTAATTTTCCTACTTTTAAAAGCACACATTTATCTACAATTTAATTAAAAATAAATTATTTACTCAAGATATTATCCACACAAGATTTTCTAATTTAATATTAAGAAAAAGATAATATTTAATTATCATCATCAATATTCATTTAAATTGATTTCTTACATTTTTAATTAATTAAATAACTTTTTTAATTTGTAATATATTTAAAATTCAACATGTAACTAACTCACAATTAATTAAAGCAATAAGACCACATTAATTAACCTTATAAAATAGGATTAATTAAATAAACACTAACCATAAATAAAATAAATACTCAACAATCAAAGGACAAAATCTCAATCATGACACAACAACTCACAACAGGACGACGAACTTGGGACAAGGACACTTCCTAATCAACTCCCTTTTTCGAGACTTAATTCCTGTAATTCTTGCATACCAATAAATGTCAAGTAACATGTATATATATAAAATCAAAAACATCATCTCGTGAGAAGGAATTGCAGCGTAGCAGGGCACTCGTAAACGAGTGATGCTACACTGTCCTCTCACCAAAACTATTCTAGCAATTACAATATCAAATATGAAATAACATTTCTAAACTAACTGATCTTATGATAACATGATTACTAATCTACAACTTCATAATATAATACTGAATCCAATTAACATCATAGAGTCACAACGTCAACATATATAACATTAAGGAAAAACCATTGCATAATCAAATAATCTAAGCACCATATAAAGTATCATAATAATGTCAAATGTAGCAATCAACTAAACTATGCATCCACACACACCAAGACGGTGAACTAATCACCATCACAAACCAGTATCACACTAACACATAAGAGTAACAAATAGTAGCAAATAGTATCAGAAACATGGGGGTATTACATGTAATACACTGCTCTTTCTCTGTTATTTTGATCAAGTTGTGCTAGAAAAGCTCCTAAAGCTGTTGATGTCGTTGATACATACAAGATCATAACTTTATCCTATATAGGAGGCATCAAAATTGGAGGAGTTACCAAGTACTCTTTGACTTGCTGAAAGCTTGTTCACATTTTTTGTCCCATTTGAAGGTTACATCCTTATGGAGCAAGTGTGTAAAAGGATGGCATTTATCTGCTAACTAGGTGATGAATCTTTTGATTGACTGTAGTCTTCCCTGTAACAACTATTTCAATGCCTTCAGGGGAGGCATTTCCATGATAGATTTGACCTTTGTTGGATCTACCTCAATGCCTCTTTGAGATACAATGTAACTTAATAGTTTTCCTAATGTTATGCCAAACACACACTTCTTTGGATTTAGGCGTAAGTTGTACTCTTCTAACCTATCAAATATTTTAGCCAAATTACCTAGATGTCCTTGTCTTGTGATATATTTTTCCAACAAATCATCTACATAGTCCTCCATGGTTATGTGAAACATATCATGAAATATAGTAGTCATTACCCTTTGGTAGGTAGCTCCTGCATTCTTTAGGCCAAATGCAATGACATTCTAGCAAAAATTTCCTCGGGACAAATGAATGTTATTTTATGTTGGTCGTTAGGTTCTATCTTGATTTGATTGTATCTAGAGAAACTATCCATAAGAGAAAGCATTTCATGGCTGACTATTAAATCTAATATCATGTCTATGTTCGGGAGGGGAAAATTATCCTTTGGGTATGCTTTGTTGAGGTCTCTAAAATCAGTACAAATCCTTATACCCCCTATGGGTTTTGACATGGGTACTAGGTTTGACACCCACTCAGGATAATCAATAGGTCTTAGATAGTTGACATCAAGCAATTTCTAAAGTTGTACTTTGACTAGAAGTGCTATTTGAGGATGCATCTTGTGAAGCTTTTGTTTCATTGGTTTAGCTCTAGGAAAAACTATAAGATGATGAACCACTAAAGCTGGGTCTAAACCAGGCATATTTGCATAAGTTCAGGAAAAAATGATCTTGCGTTGTATAAAATCTGTGAAAATTTTCCTTTCCTTCGAATCTAGATTGGTTGCATGATAGCTTATCTTTGGTGCCTTGATTGTTCCCACATTTATGGGTTCAAATTCTTCAACCAATTTTGTTCATCTTTCTTGATATTTAGTGATAGGGAGATTGCATCCTCCATCCTCGAGAACCTCGGGGAGGTTTTCACCCTTAGTTATTTCCTTTATTTTGTCTTTTTTACAATCTGATAATGCCACATTGTGGCTTTCACTAGGGGGTCTAATTTTGATGTTTTGATTTTTAATTTCAATTTTGTGACTAGAGGATACAATTTCCCTACCAAAATATGTTTCTTGTCCTAGCTCAATATCAAATCCAATCTTGTGGTCTCCAAGTGGTATATCATTTTGAAGTCCCATGAAATCAACGATAGCTTCATCATTTTGGAATATTTCCACAATAGGCGGCTTATGTTGCTGATCCCAATCAATTAATTATGGGTATACAAATTGGAGTTCATGTGTTTGGGATGTAGGATTAAAGGAAAGGGTAGTAAGGGTATTTATGCAAGTTGTTGGCCTCCTCTAATGGTTTAATAACTAATCCCTTAGAGTTGTGACTTAGAGATTGGACATTTGCACTAAGTAGCTATCTTACTCATCATGAAGGTGCATTTCATTGTCAACCCAGGGACGTAAATTTGAAATGGGTTAGCACTATATGTGCACTAGGACTCCACTGCAGTCATCCATGAACTAGGAAAGAAGCAGTATTGGAAATAAAATGTTGGAAATAAATCAACTTGAGCATTGAGCGTAAATCAACAACTACACTAAGCATTAACAACTGAACTGGTAATGAAAGATAGAAATGGAAATCTTAGCAAACAGACATGAAACTACTCTATCTGCCTTGGTTGCAAGAACAATCATAGAACATAATTCCAGTGGCTACAAGAACAGACAATTGCTGGAACTGAAACTAATTACTAAACAAAAAATATCTTTTAAACTAAATAGGTGGAATTTTCACCAAGTGGGCACCCTTGAGTGAGGCTTCCTTAAGCTAACTCAGTTGCAACAAATTAGAATATCATATT
Source organism: Sequoia sempervirens (assembly GCA_007258455.2). Taxonomy (NCBI): domain Eukaryota; kingdom Viridiplantae; phylum Streptophyta; class Pinopsida; order Cupressales; family Cupressaceae; genus Sequoia; species Sequoia sempervirens. Next base: position 22,301 of record VDFB02196299.1, on the reverse strand, counting down.
ATTTCTTGAAAACATGATTACAACATTTCAACAATATGACTGTATTACTAAAACTGGAAAATGCAAGTACAATCTCAGAACATCCAACCCTATGAAAAGGGGCATCTGGCCATTATTTATAGAAAAAGAAACTTCTAATTAACCCTAACTACCTAGGCAGTCGAATCCATCAAAATAGGAGGATGTCATTTATTGAAAGCATAGAAAAGAGAGGAAGTTATGCATGCGCCAAATTTGGTCAAAGCAGACTTGCCCCAATGAGAATCTAGCACAACACACTCCCTAGACTTGTTCAACAAACAAACATGACCATTAAAAGGTAGTTACAATATTTAATTCGAACTAAGAATTTTCCTCCATTGGAAGTTACCCTCCATTGAGAGTTTTCCCTCATTTGACCTCGTATTGACCACCTTCTTGACTTTCTTGGCAATCGACCAGCTGGCAGGAGTTTCTTCCACTTGGAAAGCTTCGTTGACATCAACATCTTAGTGTAAACCTGCATAATGACATTAGCACATACAAACAATTGCATATCTATAATTACCTTAAAGTAACATCCATTCAACCACATGTAAAATTAACATAGATAATTCACATAGCATGTTAATGTCATTAAAATTCACAAGGATAAAATTATGCCTAAGGTTTATGGTTTTAAGGAAATAACATGGAAAATGTCAACAACAAAGTGCCAAAGTCTATGGTAACAACAAAAAATATATAATAAACTCTATCAATATTGAGCCATTAATTGGACTCATCATTCCCCCCCAACCTAATGTTTTGTTGGTCCTCCAGCAGAGGGAGCACTATTCTTTTACCTAGTCAATGCTCTGAAGTCACCAACTACCAACTGTCCCACATCGGTCTTTGTAGTGTCTGAATTGGGATCCTAGTAGAATCCTTGCTTGTTTCCCAATCTGTTCCATATTTTCCTTTTTGCAGCTATGTCATACCAATAAAACTTGTAATCTAGCACATGCTACAATAGAGTAGGTGGCTGAAATGTTAATGGGATCCAATAATGCTGCCTCATTCTTCCAATTTGTATATATCTATCAACTCGTTTGCATGTTGCAACATAATTTTGCAAAGAGTGGGGTTCAACTTATTTCAATTCATCTATCAAACTATTCCACCTCTATAATAAGTACCCCATTATTGATTTCCCTGTAGTTTTAGCTACCTTCTCATATTCCTTGTAGGCTTCTTCTCTAACAGGCATGATCATATTTTTGTAGCTTGGGTGATAAAGAATTCTATGCCATGTTTGGTAAATGTCTACAGGGTTACTAGATTCAACCTTGAGAGGCAAGGGAGTATGGAATTCTCCTTCCCTATAAGTTCTAAACTGCTGCCCCCAACTAATTTCATTATGAATCCAGGACATAAATGACCTCAAATGGAGATCTCCAATATACAGTAATGGGTTTCGATCATGATCATTAGACACAACATAATTATGCAAGTATAATTCACAGAGCAGATTTTTAACTTCCAGAGGGGAAAATTGGTAGGTCTGGAAAAACTCATGTGGAGTGTTAATAGAAGGGTTCAAACCTGAAATAATCCTTGACAGTTTAAAGAAAAGATTTTTCTCCTTCAAATGCAGGGCATATACTCTTTGAGGAGTTTTGCATGCTAGCATTTGGGGTACTAAAGCTACCACATTATCCACCTTATCCTTCAAGGAAGCAATCTCTTCATTCTTCAATCTCTGTATTTTTCATTTTAACCTCATCCTGTAGCTTGCGTTTTTCCTTTTTCCATTCCTCCTATTTCCTTTGCATCTCACTCCATAGGTTCAGAGCTACAAGAGTCCATGAAAAAGTGGGAAGTTTATGTGTTCCTACCAAAATCTTTCCTTGCACCGATTCTTGTTGTTCGAACAACACCAATTGTAGTGATTTTGGTTGTTCATCCTGCTCAGGCTGCAAGGGTTCTTGATTTTCATCTTTCTCTTGATTCTCAACCTGTTCTGCAATAGTAGCAAGCTATGCTAATCTTATGTTTTCTTGTTCTTCAAAAATATCCTTTTCTTCAACATTTACCTACCCCATAGGGGATTTTGTCTCTTCCCTAGATGTTCTCCTGAGTCTAGGGCTTCTCTTTGGAGGTATATCAGGGACTAGCCCAACTAGCTTTGATTTCTTAGGAGGGCTTTTATGTTTTTCTTCGGCTGCAGGAAGAACAATTCCATTAGCCTTACGTTTCCTAGGGCTTGGTGTTACTTTTTATGTCATTTGCTTCTTGGCCTTCCCCTTTCTCATTTCTGCCTCTTTCATTTGTGCTTCCTCTCTCCTAAGAGTAGCCCTAGTTCGGATTGGGGTTTTGGGAAGAACAATAACATCAGGGTCTGAGGATGAACTTTCTTCATCTGAATATTCTAACTTAGAGGAGCCAATTTATATAGCTTGTTTGGTTGTAGGAGGGTCTATGCTAGGGTTTACACCAAATGTTGAAGCTCTAGGAGTGGTTTCAACAACCCTGTCACCCCTAATAACCCTACGAGGTTGAGGCTAACCTCTAGGTCGCACATTTTCTAGTCTAAATTGATCAATGTTTACAAATTCCTCCCATGTCATATTAGACACCTCTTTCAAAGATTCCTCTACTAAAATTTTTATTAAACAATGGTGAGAGACAAAATTATCCCTACCTTTTTGCATTTCAGCTGCCATGATTGCAAGGAGGTTATACAACACATTGGGAACATTCATTCTTCTTTCATGTCTCATATGGTTTAGGAGCTTAAAATGCATAGAGTGTAGGCATGATTAGCAGCCCTCACAAGTAATATACTTGACAATGTGGATGGCTACTTGTTTACACTTCTCTGGCAGAGAAGTTCTCTTTGTATCTTGCTTATCCACAACCAGTGGAGGGTTGCTAGGTTCAGTAAATTCTGCCCTAGCTATCCTTGCATCCTTAGTAGAAGGGTATGGGTCTCCATCGGCAAGTAAACCCATTACCTCTGCAATTCTCTCCTCAATAGCGATCACCTCTAACCCTTTTACCATTGCCTTCCCCTCAGAGAGTGTCTATGCAAATTCTAGCACAATCTCCTCATTATAGCTGTCAAGATTTAGGAAATAATCCAGCTATCTAGAATTCTTGAACTTGGCCAAAGAAAGTGCATCTTGCAGTATCACATCATGAACCGTAGGTTCATTCCTAATTAGCTGACCTCCCATTGTTTCAGCTACCTGCAATCAAACAAGCACTTTTATGAAATTTCCTTTCCTACAATCTTTCTCTGAAAACCCAATTTCTTCTTCTTCCTGCAACTCTTCTGTAGTGTTATCGCCAATGTCATGTAGCTCTCCAATTTACCTTTTTGGTGACGTTTAATATTATGAATAGGGAAATAAATAAACATAAATGAAGGGTATCGTCAAGAAAAATGGCAGCGGTTCAGTGTCATTTCACACATGCAAGCCGTCATTTCACTCTATCATTCAAATTGGCTTATTTCAAATTTGGTAACATGGATGACACGTGTACATGTTATTCACACTTCCCCCCCAACCTAAATTAGAGCATGTGTTCGCACAGGCTAGGTGGTAATTTTGATGTGATAGGGAAGGGTACAATTATATGCTATGTGAAATATCCACATTAATTTACAGTAATTAAATAAATGCACTAAAGATAATTAAGATATAACAGATTGTCATGCACATACTTGAAAACTTGGAGTATCTTTTAAAAGGAATGTGGAGAAAGTACCGATTACCTTTAAAAGTACAGTTGAGCAATTAATGAAGTGGTGATGGAATGAATCGATGGTGAAGTGAAGTGATGGTGGAGTTATGGAAGAGAGAGAAGATGGAGATGGATGGGTGGAAGGATTTATTGATGGAGAAGTGGATTCCCACAAAAGTGGAAATCTTTATTATGATGTGATTGCATGCATAGCTTGACTAGGAAGAAGGAGGGACACTAGGTCCCCTTCCTTCAGTTGTAGGAAGTTTGGAGGTTTGGTGTTGAATAAATTGTTGCATGAATTCTTGTTTGGAATTTGGCTTATGATATAATTTGAGATGGTGATCATTGACCAAGAGTTTGAATCTAACAGGGTCAATGGTTGTGAGTTGAACAACACCATTGGAGAAGACTTTTGCAACTTCATATGGTCCCAACCATCTGGTCTATAGTTTTCCTGCATTATCTTGATACCTGGAGTCATAAAGGTGTGCTTAGTCACCTGGTTGGAACTACTTTTCCTTAATGTATTTGTCATGCCATTTGACCTTCTGATTTTGTACTATCTCAATATGATGAAGGGCTAACTTTCTCATCTTGTCCAAAGCATTCAGTTGCATGATTCTATCCTTTTGTGCCTCAGATATGTCTATCCCAAGATCCAATGCAATCCTAAGAGTTTTATGTTCAAACTCAATAGGCATCATGGTTGTCTTCCCATATACTAATTCAAAAGGAGTGAAACCTATGATTGTCTTCCAAGTGGTCCTATAAGCCCATACAACTTTTGGCAACCTATTTTCCCAATCTCTTCTATGAATAGCCACTGTTTTGGTCAAGATAGCCTCTATTTCTCTATTGGTCACCTCAAATTGGCCATTGGCCTAAGGGTGATAGGGGGTAGATTTCCTGTGCCTCACATTATATTCATTGACCAATGCTGTGACAAGGGTTGATGTAAATTGAGCCCCTTGATCTGTCACTATCTCCCTTGGAACCCCATTATGAGTGAAGATTTCCTCATAGAGGAATTTTGCAACTTTATTATCTCTAGCATGTTTCATAACTTTAACCTCATCCCACTTGGTCACATAGTCAGTGCAAACCAAGATATAGGACTTTCCATTTGATGGAGGATCAATGAGACCTATAAAATCAAGTCCCCATTTATCAAATTGAGTGATGAATACCTAGGGGTAAAGAGGCATCTCATCAAATTTAATTGGTTGGCCCATCCTGTGACATCTATCACACTTCCTAGTATACTTTCCTGCATCCTTATGAAGTGTGGGCCAATAATATACTGTATTAAGAATTTTTATTGCTATCCTCTTGGCTGCAAAATTCCCTCCACAGGGTTCATTGTGACATGCATGTAGTATATCATATGTTTCATCCCCCCTTACACATCTTATCATTACATGATCTAGTCTAGTGTAGAATGAACATCCTGCAATTCATGAGAAAAAAAAGTTTTCTCAATGAGCACTCTTCTCTCTTTTGGAGAGAAATGAGGAGGAACTCTCCCTATAACTAGATAATTGGCTATATCAGCATACCAAGGCGTGTGCACACTGATGGAAAACAAATGTTCAGCAAGGAAAGAGTCATCAATGACTTGAGTGTCTTCTGATGTAGTCAATCTAGAGAGAAAGTCTGCTACAACATTTTCCTTTCCTAGTTTGTCAACAATGGTGATGCCAAATTATTGCATCAACAACAACCACCTTGTCTGAACTTGTTAAGGGCATAGATGACTGCCAACATCTCCTTCTCTATCACTGTGTAATTAAATTCAGCTCTTTGTAGGTTTTTACTGACAGAGTAGATTGCATTCTCAATTGCTCCTTCTTTTTGTCCTAAGACATCTCCAATAGCATAATTAGATGCATATGTATGAATATGGAAAGGAAACTCCTAATTAGGGTCTTTGAGTATAGGAGCATGGCTTAAAGTTGTTTTCAAATCAAAGAATGATTTATCAGACTCCGCAGTCTAGTGGAACTCAACATCTTTAGTTAGAAGATTGTACAGTGGTGCTGCCATTTTACTGAAATCTTTGATGAAATTTCTATAGTATCCTGCATGTCCCAAGAAACTTCTAACATGTTTTTGCTTTGTAGGAATAGGTAGATTGGTAATCACCTCAATCTTGACTAGGTCTACTTGAATTCCTTTTTGAGAGATGTAGTGACCAAGGACTACACCTTCCTACATCATCATGAAGCACTTCTCACTATTCAAGGACATATTATGGTCTTCACATCTCTGGAAAACCTTAGATTTTCTAATGCTTTTGCAAAATCAACACCATAGGTAGTAAAATCATCCATATAGATCTCCATACAATCATGTGAGATATCTGAAAATATACTAATGACTGCTCTTTGGAAAGTTGCAGGTGCATTACACAAAACAAATGGAAGTACTGAGTAGGCATAAGTCCCCCATGGACAAGTAAAGGTTGTCTTCTCTTGATCCTCAGGTGCAATCTATATCTAATTATAACCATTGAATCCATCTAGGAAATAAAAGTATTGCTTACCTGCAAGTGAATCCAGTACTTGGTCTATGAAAGGAAGGGAAAATGATCCTTTTTGGTGGCAGAGTTTAGTTCTCTATAATCAACACAAACTATCCATTTACCTCCCTTTTTAGGCACAATTACCAATGGGAACACCCACTGGCTGTCTGAGATAAGATAGATAAATACTACATCCAATAATTTTTGTAGTTCCCCTTTTACAATCTCCCTTAATGCAGCGTTGATTCTCCTTTGTGGCTACCTTACTGGTGTGCAGTCATCTCTGATATATATATATATATGAGTATAGAGCTTGGGATCCAATCCTTTCATGTCATGGTAGTCTCATGAAAATGCATGCTGATGGGTCTTCAACAGGTTTGTCAAGGACAACTACTGCTCTTGACTCAACTTGTTGTTAATATTCAGATGTTTCCCTTCTAACACTTGCACTTGTGTGGTTAACTCAATCATAGTTGTTTCACTAATTCTTGGCACTTTTAGTTCATGTGCCAGCAATGTATGAAGCATATCAGTTGCTACAAGAAGTTCAGTTCAGGAAGAGCAGGTAGAAGTGTCTTCATTGGACCTACAGAACCAGATTCATGAGTGGATGACTCTTCATCCACCTCACAATGGTTCTAAATTACATGGGACAACACTGCATATTCTTCTTGACACTGCATGAATGGACTTCTGCCTATCATCATGAGTTGTGCCACTGAATTGACTTCCTCGGCCTCTTCTCCAACATGTGGCCATATGGGGTTATCCATATCATGGGATGGTTGAGCAGGAGGATAGAGAACACAATTTTTGGTGCTTTTCCCATTAGAAACAATCATGTCCCTTGACTAGCATCCAATGTAAGCATCTATTGTGGCTAACCACAACCTTCCTAGAATAATAGGATACCCTCCTAGTGTAGCTTTAGGGGATAGGATCATGAAATCTGTTGGGTACTCCCAAGAGTCTAGAGTTACAACAAGGTATTCTACTATACCATCTGGTTTGATAGTGGAACTATCAACAAGCTGCAGGACAATAGGAGTAGGTCTCATATTTGCAACATTCAGTTGCTGCAGGATGTCCTTAGTCAACACATTTATTCCTACTCCCAAATCAATTAGAGCATTCTTTATTTAGATTCCATTTATAATAACTCCTACCACAGGACTACCTGGGTCAGTGTACTTAGGAACAGTAACTTTCCCAAGCATGATATCTACCAACTGTCCCACCACATGAACTGTAGTTGGGTCTTTCTTTTTCCTCCCTGGTTTTTTGAGGCATGCTTCCTTGATTGTTTTTCCATATATGGGGACATTTTTATGGCCTGAAACAAAGGTATCTTAACACACATGTGTTTCAACTGATCCAAAATGTCAAAGGTTGTTTCCTCCTTCTCTTCCTTTTTTTAACAACTTCTAACCTTTGAGGAAATGGTGGATCTTGATCAATCTGCTGAACTAGTTTAGGATTTTTAGGCACACTTGGATGAATGGGGACATTGTGATGATCCTCTTCTTCCACAGGAAGCTCAGTGATGATAGGAGTGGAAGGAGCTGGTAAAGTGGTTCCTGAACGTAGATGAATGTCACTCACACTCACATCATATGCAGGGAATTGATTAGGATCTGCAGAGTAGACTGGTTGCTGCTATGGTTTGTTATTTGGTTTAGGTGTGGGATGAGTTGTTAACTGAGTAGGTCTAGGTGTGCTAGAACTTGAGCTAGTAGGAGGGGGCATTATTGCAGGATTTTGAGGCTATGGAGGTGGTTGCATGTAACTAGTTGTCTGGTTTGGCCATTGTTGTCCTCCCCTCCATTGGGATGTTTATTGCTAGTTTCTTAGAGGTGGCTGCCAATTCCCATGAGATTGCTTCCACTGGGGTGTAGATTTTTTGTGATTGGGCTAGGTATTTGGAGGGTTGTTCCAAGGCTAAGGTGGATATCCTCCATAGTTGGATGGGTATGGGGGTTTCCATTGATTACCAGATGCATAAGAATTGAAATAAAGCCCAACAAAAGATAATGAATCCAGTGGCATACCTTGTCTTGGGGCCCATGGTCTCCTTTGTGCAATGTAGTAGACTTAATCAACATCACCCTGGATTGGCTTGAACTCAGGTGGGATATGATTTTTGTCAATGTTAGCTACCATTTTACATTTGTAGTCCTTATTTTGTCTGTAATGAGGGCAATATTCTACAAACATTGCCTTTGCCTCCTCATGTTTCTTCTTTGCTTGGAGTGTATCTGGATGAGTAGCCAGATTGTTTATGATGTCTTTCTTGAAATCTGCCAACAAGTGAGTAATCTCCATCCTTGAAACTCCATTGGTGGATGATTTACCCATAGAGGATTGGTAACCTCTTCCTTTCTTTGAAACTACCCTTGAATAGTTCTGACATATCTTCTTAATATCATCCCAAGGAACTTGGGTGATATCTCCTCCTCCCATCAGGTCCAAAGCATCAATGCAATTTTCATTGATCCCTCTAAGGAAGAGAAACTTTTGAGACTCTTCATTGAGTTTATGATGTGGAGATTTCTACAGGAAAAATAGAAACCTTGAAATATAGTCCTCCAAACTCTCATCTTCCTTCTAGTACATCCTAAAGATGTCATCTCCTCTTATATCACCACCCCTACAATATTCTTTGTACTTCTCAAGAAACTATGTTTTCATATCATCCCAAGTCTCTACAATATTCCTACCTAAGCTCATAAACCATCTTAATGCAGCTTCTTTCAAGGTGGTAGGAAACAACTTAAGCCTATGAGCATCAGTGGTATAGTCATAGCTTCTATAGAGGATATCAAACTCAAACAAGAAGGTATCAGGGTCTTCTATGACAAGTCCATAGAAATTAGGAAGGACTGAAGTAGGGATGTTTTTGAGGCTATCAACTTCATTCTAATGAGTGATGGGGAATGGAAAAGATGGTTGGCTAGGTCTTTTTTGGTTTGCATCAACCATGCCTGCTTGATGGAGTTCCAAAGCAAATTAATTTTCAATTAGATTTTGGTCTTCAGAGGAAGTATCAGAACTAGTCAAATTGGGAAATGCATCAGCAAAAGGGTGTGCCTCTTCTTCTTCATCTCTTAGTAGATTTTGAAGCTCAACTAGCTAAAATGGGTCGGGTTCATTAGGAAGGAATCTCCCATAAGCATCTCTTCTCCTTCCTCTATGCATGCGGTATCAACTCAGTATCAACCAACTCACACAAAGAATTGGTGAAAGAATAGTAGGTCATTACTTTTCTAAATGAAGGGTATGCTAAGAACAAACTTTAGAAGTACTATAGTAGGAAAGAAACTATCAATGAATCCAAAGAACTTCCTAGTTTGACACCATCCCCGACAACGGTGCCAAAAATGTTGGCCTCTTCTAATGGTGTAATAACTAAGCCCTTAAAGCTGTGACTTAGAGATTGGAAATCTGCACTAAGTAGCTATCTTACTCATCATGAAGGTGCATTTCATTATCAACCTAGGGATAAACTTGAAATGGGTCAACACTATATGTGCACTAGGACTCCACTGCAGTCATCCATAAACTAGGAAAGAAACAGTAATGGAAATAAAATGCTGGAAAGAAATCAACTTGAGCACCAAGCATAAATCAACAACTACACTAAGCTTTAACAACTGAACTGGAAATGAAAGATAGAAATAGAAATCTCAGCAAACAGACATGAAACTATTCTGTCCACCTTGGTTGTAGGAACAGTCACAAAACATAATTCCAGTGGCTGCAGGAACATACAATTGTTGGAACTAAAACTAATTACTAAACAAAAAATAACTTTTAAACTAAATGGGTGGAATTCTCACCAAGTGGGCCCCCTTGAGTGAGTATTCCCTAAGCTAACTCAGTTGTAGCAAATCAAAATATCATATTATTTCTTGAAAACATGATTACAACATTTTAGCAATATGACTATATTACTAAAATTGGAAAATGCAAGTACAATCTTAGAACATCCAACCCTATGAAAAGGGGCATCTGACCATTATTTATAGAGAGAAAAACTTGTAATTAACCCTGACTACCTAGGCAGTCGACTCCATCAAAATAGGAGGATTCCATTTATTGAAAGCATGGAAAAGAGAGGGAGGAAGTTATGCATGTGTCAAATTTGGTCAAAGCAGACTTGCCCCAATGAGAATCTAGCACAACACACTCCCTAGATTTTCTCAACAAAAAAACATGACCATTAAAAGGTAGTTACAATCATTCATTTGAACTAATAATTTCCCTCCATTGGAAGTTTCCCTCCATTGAGTTTTTCCCCTCCTTTAACCTCTTAACAACCACCTTCTTGACTTTCTTGGAAATCGACTAGCTGGTAGGAGTTTCTTCCACTCGGAAAGCTTCGTTGACATCAACATCTTAGTGTAAACCTACATAATGACATTAGCACACACAAACAATTGCATATCTATAATTACCTTAAAGTAACATCCATTCAACCACATGTAAAATTAACATAGATAATTCACATAGCATGTTAATGTCATTAAAAGTCACAAGGATAAACTTATGCCCAAGTTTTATGGTTTTAAGGAAATAACATGGAAAATGTTAACAACCAAGTGCCAAAGTCTATGGTAACAACAACAAATATATAATAAACCCTATAAAAATTGAGCCATTAATTGGACTCATCACAAGTGTCTTCAAATAGCTCTGTGATGTATAGATCATCATCAATAGGATCATAATCATTTGATGTCTCAACAACAATAGAAGAAGAACTGTCCTCACAAGAGGTCCTTTTAGTGTTAGGAGTTACAGTATCTAACGGACCATAGCCTATCCCTTGAATTTTCTTATGTTTTTCCATGATAATAAGCTCTCTTATACCTTTTTCATTCAAACCAAGCTACCTTTTCCAGTGAATCCCATTCCTTTAGCAAGCTGATAACATTTACTATCTAGATGTACAGGGATTGGAGGTAGTTGTTTTTCCTCTTCCTCTTTGTAGACGAATGTAAAGATATATTCTTCAAACATGTCTTCGTCTTTCATGTCTCTCCATTTGGTGAATACAGTAGGTTTTAACTTTATAGTGACCGGTTTAGATTTGTTGATTTTCTTCAGTCCTCCATAAGTCTTTGGTGATGAGGGAAGCTTTCCAATGCAAAAGGTTTGATTAAAGTTGTGATAGTCTCCACAATCGTTGTCAAGTATCTGGATCTTGAGGTCAAACTAAGGTGGTTTAGATGATGAAGATGGAGTGGAGGTTGATGAAGTTTTTGAAGATGATGCAAGGGATGATGGATCAATGTAGAAAAATGAATGAAAAGATATATCATTACTGGGAATTTGGATGATTTTCTTGTATTGTTCTTCCAAGCTCTTACAATAGTGAAAGGGTTCTAGGTCAGCATATATTGTAACTTCATTGTCATTATATGGAAATTTTAAGCATTGATGGAATGTGGAAGGGACAACTTGTATAGCATGGATCCAAGGGCATCCCAAGAGAAGGTTGTAAGGTAGTTCAAGATCTAGTACTTGACAGGTTGTTTTTGCTATTGTTGGTCCCACCTGAACAGGAAACCTAATAGTACCTTCATAATTTCTCTTGTTATCATCATAAGATCTTATAATGATGATTTTTCTTTTCTCAATAATGTCATCAAAATATCCCAGTTGTTTTACCAATTTCAAGGTATAGATGTTTAAGCCTGCACGACCATCTATCAAGACTCTCTTATTTTGTGATTATGCACAAAACTTTGAGATATAAGGCTTGGTTATGGAATGATTTGTTAGGGAGGTCTCTTTCAGAAAAGACTAGGTGATGTGTGGAGGCAATGTGCCCAACCATAGCTTCAAACTGATATGTGTTGATATTGTTAGGTATGGAAGAATCAAGGAGAGCCTTCTCCAAAATATCTTTATGTGCGGGGGATAGCTTGAGAAGCTCAAGGATAGAGATTTGGGCTAGAATTTTCTTCAGTTGATCCACACGATTATAGTCATTGGAGGATTTGATAGAAACTTTTGGCTGAAGTGGGGCTCCTTGGATGGTAACTTTCCCTCTTCATGTAGTAACATTATACTCAAGATTCTTACCAACTATTGTTACAACATGGATGTTGTTATTAGTGTCATAGGTGTAAGTAGATCTCTAGTAATATTTTCATTTGCCTTTGTCATTACCCTTAGAATGGTTAAGGATTGGATCCTTGTAAGTTCCCATGTCATTATTTCCAAAGGGTCCAGGATGATGCTCGATGTCAACCTCTCCTTTGTCTATCAAGTCTTGGATGATATTCTTTAACCTCATGCAATTGTTTTTCTTATTTCCCTTGATTCGATGGAATTCACATTGATCATTGTCATTATACCATGAGGGTTTAAAGCTTGGATCTTTGTAATTTTTTTGATCGGGCAGTTTGATGAGGTTTGTTTGAATTAGCTTATGCATGACAACCTCCATGAATTCCCCCAATGGTCTGTACTTCCATTTTGTTTGGTATTTTTGCCTCGGTGGCCCTCTTTGAGGGTTATGCATTTGATTGGTTTGTTGATTCTTTTGCACATTGTTTTGGGGATTGGTGGGAGGTGATTGTATGTTTTGAATAAACTTAGCATCTACCACTCCATCATTTGTAACTTTTTTGTTCTTGTCCCAAATTCGAGGTTTTTGATTGGAACTTGATGCTTGGTCTTTGTTGTTCTAAAGTTTTATGACACCTTTTGATATAAGTTCTCTTTCAATAATCAAACCCTTTTTAATGATTTCTTCAAAAAAATTAGGACATAGCATAGTTAATTGATAGCTTATGTCGGTGTGAAGATTTGAGACAAAGATTTCAACTAGTTGCTTTTCAAGAACCAGCCATTTACTTTTACTAGCTTTATGCCTTCGTCTTTGCAAGTACGAGGCAAAAGACTCCCCTTGGTTTTGTTTTATTTTGTACAGACCATGAACCATTATGTCTTGTTCAATGTTGTACAAAAAGTGGTTTATGAATTTATTTGATAGCTCATCTAAATTTTTAATTCTAGGTAGTAGATGAGAGAACCATTCAGTAGCCGCACCTTCAAAACTTCTTGGGAAAAGTCTCAATAAATAAGTCATTTTTTGTGACCTCCATGCAAGATACAAAAAAAACCCTACATGTTCAAATTTCTTGGGAAAGGGGATCATTGATATGGTGTGATAAAAATGATATGGGCATATGTCTTGTAGTGCGTAGCTCTTCTTGGGTTTTCCAAGTTTTATATCTGATATCTGTTGGTTAAGGCTTTGTATTTGCAATGGTAAGTCATCTGTAGGTGTCATTTTTTTAGGATTAGGAATATTGTAACCTTGTTTTCTCATAGTGTATTGTGAGTTATATTACAGGTTTTGGGTATATGAAGGTCCTTGAGCCATGGTGTGTGTGTATGATGAGGGATTGGGTCCTTTTTGTGCGTTGTATGGATATTGTTGTTGAGGAACTCCTTATTGTTAAGGGACTCCTTGTTGTTGAGGAACACCTTGTTGTTGAGGGGTACCTTGTTGTTTAGGGACACCTTGTTGTTGAGGGACTCCTTGTTGTTGAGGGACTCATTGTTGAGGAACAAAGCTTTGATATTGAGGAATACCTTGTTGTTGAGGAACTCCTTGTTGTTGGGGGACACCTTGTTGTTGAGGAACCCTTTGTTGTCCGGGGACACCTTGCTATTGAGGGACTCCTTGTTGTTGAGGGTTTTGAATGGATGAAGATCCATATTGATACTGCGTGTTACATGAAGGATCATGGTATGGGGGTTGTTGTTGTATGTGTTGTGTTTGTTGTGTTGGGGGATTTTTTTGATTATGTTGTATTGGTTGGATGTTGAATTGTGGAATTGGCATTTGATATTGAATGTTTTGGGCTGTCATAGTATTGAGATCTGGTTGACTATGTCGAGCAACCAATGCTTGTTCTACTTAGGATGGATGCTTATATAATGGGTTATCAAAATTTTGTTCATAAGGTTGTTCATTGATGGGTGCCTTTGATTTTTCAAAGATAGGTGGTATCTTTGGATCCACTACCTATTTTGGGATTTGTTTAACGACCGTTTGGTCATCCATGTGAATGAGAGATGGGCCTCTAAGAGATTCAATGTTAAATTCCGTGGGTAGTTTTGCACCACCTTGTGCATGCTTTAGAAAGTATGTGTTAGGATATAATGCAAGTGCTTTGTCTAGTAGATTTTGCATTTTAGGATCTTGGATCTGTTCTAAAAGTTCTTCTTTAGTGAGTTCTTCCTCACTATCCCCATCTTCTATGATCACATTAGTAAGACTAGGTGGTTGGTTTTGTCGATTAGCAAACCTAGCTTAATGTTGGAGGCTCAAATCGGTGTCATGTTGTGATGAGTCAAAATTTGGTCATTGAGGAGCATTCAATGGTGGAGGTTGAGTGTTAAATGTTGGTGCTTGTGTAGTTGGTGGTTGAGAGGTTGAGTAAACCAGGGTTGCATTAGGATCATACCCCCATGGTTGAGCTTCTTGAGTTTCTATATTGGTGGTAGGAGGTACACTAGTGTTACTTGTGTCGTCTTCCATTATCTGCTTTCAGGACCTAGTTATTGTCATAAATGTGCACAATAGACCTTGATGTTATTTTTTTGATACTCAAACCTATGATGAAGGTATGAGTGGATTTTTTAAAATTTAAGGATAATACTAATCTATGGACACAAGGATATACAAGATTTGATTGATGTTTTGCCAAGTCTCAATAGTTTGATAAAGGATAGTTTGATTTCTCTACTTTAAACTCGGCTCATGAGTATAAGTAAGAGAGGATGATAGTAATCTACAAATTTATGGAGAGGATAATTTCCACTAAATTTAACAAGACCACAAGATAGATCTGATTTGATAAAGACTCTAGTTGGATAATGAAGTTTGATATCTTGTTTTTGATGTCCAATATTTTTTATAAGGTATAATGTAGATCCGATTGTGATGTTTTCGTAATAACTAAGAAAGATTTTATTACAATTTTTTCAGGTCAATTCTGATAAGTAAGCAATAATAAAATAACAGTGGATTTTTTAGACAACTACGGCAGAATCTGAGATAGTAGCGAGATTTTTCAGATGTAGTAGTGGTAGAAATGAGAGTAGTGACTATGCTTTCTTTTTTGACTGGAAAAATAGACAACAGTAACCTGTTTCACAATAATGACCAAAATTTAAGGAAATAGTGACTTGATTCTAGACAATAGCAACTTTGCTATGAGATAATAGCGACCTGATTCATGATAGAGACTCTATTTTTTTACTGGTGTGACTATATTTCCTGATTTTTAGTTTGAGGATAGTTTTCACAAATTTTGCAATTTTGAAAGTTTAACTCTGATGTCAAAAGTGATTTGCAAGTGATACATATAGCAAACAGAGTATGCAATAATTGACTCAAATGGTAGGGGGCTATTACACAAACATTCTTCAATAAGGTTCACTAGTCTAGCTTGAACAAGATCAATCAATTACAACCTAAGGAGTAAAGGTATATTTCTTCACAGTAGGCTTACCTCACCATTGAAAGAGTGATGCATTCTATTTCTAATGGAGGGGTCAAATAGGACATACCAAGGTCATGTACCACCTTGATACTCTTGGATTTTTGTAAGAGAGTAAAATCTTAAACCTTACACATCAACCATAGACCAGATGTGGTAAGTAACTTTTGGGAATGATGCTATTCTCATGCACTACTTTGAAGAATCATTTTGAAAAACATGGATTGGCCTCTAGATAAAAAGGTTTTTAGTGACACTGTGAACACCATAGGTATACTTTAGATGGGAGACACTAAAGTCTCTAGCTTCCCCTAAGTGAACCATTCATTCACATGAGAGTAGGCCCACAAGGTATAAAGTCCGTAGATTTATGCTACTTACTTTGGTTTTCACATACTTTATATACCTCAACAATAAATGTGCTTTAGGGTCACCTTGAGTTCTCCATTGTGGGATGTATCTCAAAGTAGTCCCCTCTAATAAAATAAAAAAGGATGACTTGGATGATTTGTGCAAGCACACCAATTATAGCAAACAAGTGGTTCTTTTTAAATACCAAATAAAAATGACATGTTCTAACACACTGTAAATTTTAACTAAGAAAAGCAATGACGATTTTGTTGTTGTTCTTTTTAAAACAACAAAATAGAATTGTGATGCATTCATGTCAATTTTAAACAAGAAAAGCAATTGTGACCAATTTTTGTTCTTTTTAAAGCACTAAAAGAAATGGCGAGACATTTATGTCAATTTTAACCAAGAAAAGCAATTGTGACTTGTTTTTTCTCTTTTTAGAGAACTAAAAGAATTGTAAGACATTCATGTCAATTTTAATCGAGAAAGAAATTGTGACTTGTTGTTCTTTTTAGAGCACTAAAAGAAATTGTGAGACATTCACATCAATTTTAACCAAGTGTTGGCCTCCTACGATGGTTTAATAACTAAGCCTTTAGGGTTGTGACTTAGAGATTGAACATCTTCACTAAGTAGTTATCTTACTCATCATGAAGGTGCATTTCACTTGTCAACCCAAGGACGTAAACTTGAAATGGGTCAGCACTGTATGTGCACTAGGAATTCATTGCAATCATCCATAAAATAGGAAAGAAACAATGCTGAAAATGAAGTGTTGGAGAGAAATCAACTTAAATATTGAGCATAAATCAACATCTGCACTAAGAATTAATCAATTGGACTGAAATTGAATGATAGAAATGAAAATTCCAGCAAACAGACAAGAAACTACTATGTCTGCCTTGGCTGCAGGAATAGTCACATAACAAAATTTCAGTGGCTGCAGGAACAAACAGTTGCTGAAACTGAAACTAACTACTAAACAAAAAATAACTTCTAGACTAATAGATGGAATTCTCACCAAGTGGCCCCCCTTGAGTGAGTCTCCCTTACACTAACTCAAATGCAACAACTTAGAATTCCATATTATTTCTTGAAAGCATAAGTACAACATCTCAGTAATATAACTATAAAACTGGAAAATGCGAGTACAAACTCAGAATATCCAACCTTTTTCAAAAGGAGCATCTGACCATTATTTATAGAGAGAAACTACTGACTAACCCTAACTACCTAGGCAGTCGACTCCATCAAAATAGGAGGATGCCACTTATTGAAAGCATAGAAAAAGATGAAGGAAGTTATGCATGCGCTAAATTGGTGAAAGTAGACTTGCTTCAACGAGAATCTAGCACAACACACTCCCTAGATTTTCTCAACAACAAATTATATGACCATTAAAAAGGTAGTTACATTCTTTTTGTTCAAATTAGGAATTTCCCTCCATGAGAGTTTTACTACTTTGACTTCTTAATGATCAACTTCTTGACTTCTTGGTAACCGACCAGCTGGCAAGAATTTCTCCCACATAGCAGGCTTTGTTGACATCTACATTTTAGTGGAAACCTGCAAAATAGCATTAGCACACACAAACAAATGTATATCTATAATTACCTTAGTAACATTCATTCAACCACTTGTAAATTCAACATAGGTAATCCACATAGCATGATAATGTCATAAAAGTCATAGAGATAAACTTATACCCAAGGTCTATGGTTTTAAGGGAATAACATATAAAATGTCAACAACCAAGTGTCAAAGTATATGATAGAAACAACAAATAGATAATAGATCCTATCAAAATTGAGCCATTAAATGAGCTCATCATTTCCCCCAACCTAATGGTTTGCTGGTCCTCTAGCTAAAGAAGCACCATTCTTATGCCTAGTTAATGCCCTGAAGTCAGCAATTGCTAGCTGTCCCACATTAGTCTCTGCAGTTTCCGAATTAGGATCCCAGTAGAATCCTTGTTTTCTCTCCAACCTGTTCCATCTTTCCCTCTCTACAACTATGTCATACTGGTAATATTTGTAGTTTGGCACATGCCACAATAAAGTAGGTGGCTGAAATGTTAATGGAAGCCAAAACTGTTGTTTCAACCTTCCAATTTGAATGTACCTATCAATTCTTTTGCATGCTACAACATAGTTATGTAAAGAGTGGGGTTCAACTTGTTGCAACTCTTTAGTCAAACTATTCCACCTCTGCAATAAGTACCCCATTACATATTTTCTTGTAGTTCTAGCTACCTTCTCATATTCCTTGTAGGTCTACTCCCTAACAGGCATAATCCTTTTGTTATAGCTTGGGCGGTAAAGAAATGTGTGCCATGTTTGTAAAATGTCTACAGGGTTACTAGATTCAGCTCTAATAGGTAAGGGAGTATGCAATTCTCTTTCTATGTGGGTTCTAAACTATTTCGCCCAACTAATTTCATTCTGAATCTAGGACATAAATTCCCTTAAATGGAGGTCTCAAATATACAGTAATGGGTTCCATTCATGATCATTAGGCACAACATAATTGTGTAGGTATAATTCAGATAACAAAGTTTTAACATCAGGAGGGGCAATATGATAAGCCTGAAAAAATTCATGTGGAGTATCAAGAGAAGGACTCAAACCTAAAATAATCCTTGACAATTCAAAGGAAATATTTCACTCCTTCAAGTGCAGGGCATACACTCTAGGTGGAGTTCTACATGCCAATATTTTGGGTATTGAAACTACCACATTATCCACCTTTTCTTTCAAAGCAACAATTTATGTATTCTTCTCTTCAATCTCTACATTTTTCTTTTTAATATCATTCTACAACTTGCACTTTTCCTTTTTCTATTCTTCATCTTTTCTCTGCATCTCACTCCATAGTTTCAGAGCTACATCATTCCATGAAAAATAAAGAGGGTTATGTATTCCTACCAAAGTATTCTTTGGCACTGATTTTTGTTGTTCATACAACACCAGTTGTAGTGATTCAAGTTGTCCATGTCCATCTTTCTCTTGCTACAGGAACTCTGGAATCTCATCTTGTTCTTGTTGTAGGGGTTCTGGACTTCTATTTTGTTCCTAGTTCCCAACCTATTCTGCAATGGCAACAAGCTCTGCCAATTTGATATTTGCTTGTTCCTCAAAAATATATTTTTCCTCAACATTCACCTACCCCATTGGGGCTTCCATCTCCTCTCGAGATGTTTTTCTAAGCCTAGGGCTTCTCTTTGGAGGTACACCAGTGGTTGGCCCTGCTGGTCTTGATCTCTTAGGAGGGTTTTTGTCTTTTCCTTTGGCTGCAGGAGGAACAATATTATCAACCTTTCATTTCCTAGGGCTTGGTGTTAGTTTCTCTGCCACCTGCACTTGTGTCGTTAACTCTACCATAGTTGCTTCACTAATACTTGGCACTTTTAATTGATGTGGCAGCAATGTATGAAGCATATTAGTTGTTGCAAGAAGTTTTGTTGCAGGAAGAGTAGGCAGAAGTGTCTTCACTGACTGGCAGAACCAGATTCATGAGTAGATGACTCTTCATCCACCTCACAATGGTTCTGAATTATGTGGGATAACATTTCATCTTCCTCTTGTAGTTGCATGAAAGAGCTTCTTCCTAACATCATGAGTTGTGCCATAGAATTGACTTCCTCGACCTCTTCTCCAACATGTGGCCATATGGTGTTATCCATGTAATAGGATGGTTGAGCAGGGGATAGAGAACAAGCTTTTAATTGGTACTCTTCCCATCAGAAATGGCCATGTCCCTTGAGTAACATCCAATGTAAGCATCTGTTGTGGCCAACCATGGCCTCCCTAGGATAATGGGGTACCCACCTAATGTAGCTTTAGGAGAAAGAATCATAAAATTTGCTGGGTACTCCCAAGAATCTAGAGTTACCACAAGGTCCTCTACTATACCATTAGGTTTGACAGTGGAACTATCAGCAAGCTGCAGGACAGTAGGAGTAGGTCTCATGTTTGCAACATTTAGTTGTTGTAGGATATCCTTAGTCATCACATTTATTGCTGCTCCCAAGTCAATCAGAGCATTCCTTATTTGGACTCCATTTATGAAAACTCCCACCACAAGGTTTCCTGGGTCAGTGTACTTAGGAATTGTAAATTTTCCAAGCATAATGTCTGCTAACTGTACTACTACATGAACCGTGGTGGGATCCTTATTTTTACCTCATGAACCGTGGTGGGGCTTTTTGAGGCATGCTTCTTTGATTGCTTTGCCATATATAGAGACATATTTTATGGCTTGAAACAAAGGTATCTTGACACATATGTGTTTCAACTAATCCAAAACTTCAAAGGTTGTTTCCTCCTTTTCTTCCTTCTGTTTAGCAACCTCTAACCTTTGAGGAAATGGTTCATCTTGGGTAGTCTGCTGAACTGGAATTGGTTCAGGATTTTTAGGCACACTTGGCTGAATGGGGACATTCAAAATCTCTTCTTCTTCCATAGGAAGCTCGGTGATGATAGGAGTGGAAGGAGTTGGTAAATTAGTTCTTGAATGCAGGTGAATATTACACTCACAACATGTGCAGGGAATTGATTAGGATCTGCAGAGTATACTGGTTGTTGCTGCTATGGTTTGTTATTTGAGTTAGGTGTGGGTTGAGTTGGTGACTGAGTAGGTCTAGGTGTTCTTGAACTTGAGCTAGTAGGAGGAAGAATTATAGCAAGTTGCTAGGGATGAGAAGGTGGCTACATGTAGCTAGTTATCTGGTTTGGCCATTGTTGTCCTCCCCTATATTGGGATGTTTGCTGCCAGTTTCCTAGAGGTGGCTGCCAAGTCCCCTGAAACTACTGCCAATTCCGCTGAGGTTGTTGCCACTGGGGTGGATAGTTTTTGTGATTGGGCCAAGTATTTGGAGGGTTATTCCAAGGATGTGGTGGATATCCTCCATAGTTCGATGGATATGGGGGTTGCCATTGGTTACCAAATGCATAAGAATTAAAATAAGGCCCAACAAAAGATAATGGATCTGGTGGCATACCTTATCTTGGAGCCCATGGTCTCCTTTGTACAATGTAGTAGACTTGATCATCCTCACCTTGGATTGGCTTGAACTCAAGTGGGATTTGCTTGCTATCAATGTTAGCCACCATTTTGCATCTGCAATCCTTCTTCTTTTGTCTCCAATGAGGGTAATATTCTTCCAACATTGCCTCTGCCTCCTCATGCTTCTTCTTTGCTTCAAGTGTATCTAGTTGGGTAGCTATATTTTTTATGATGTCTTGCTTGAAGTCTACCAACAAGTGAGTAATCTCCATCTTTGAAACTCCATTGGTGGATGATTTACCCATAGAGGATTGGTAACCTCTTCCTTTCTTTGAAGTTTCCTTGGAATAATTCTGACATATTTTCTTAATATCATCCCAAGGAACCTGGGTGATATCTCCTCCTCCCATCAGGTCGAATGCATCAGTGTGGTTTTTATTGATCCCTCTCAGGAAGAGTAGCTTTTGAGACTCTTCATTGAGTGTATGATGTGGAGATTTCTGTAGGAAAAATAGAAACCTTGAAATGTAATCCTCCAAACCCTCATCTTCCTTTTGCTGCATCCTAAAGATGTCATCTCCTCTCATGTCACTACCCCTGCAATATTCCTTATACTTCTCAAGGAAATTTTTCTTCATGTCATCCCAAGTCTCCATAGTATTCCTTCCTGAGCTCATAAACCATCTCAATGCATCTTCTTTCAAAGTGGTAGGAAACAACTTAAGCCTATGAGAATTAGTGGTGTAGTCATAACTTTTGTAGAGGATATCAAAGTCAAACAAGAAAGTGTCAGGATCTTCTGTGACAAGTCCTTAGAACTTAGGAAGGATTGAAGCAGGGATGTTTTTGAGGTTGTCAATTTAATTTTGATGAGTGATGGGGAATGGGAAAGTTGGCTGGGTAGGTTTGTTTTTGTGTCTATTCTCATTATTCTCATCACCCGTCCCTGTTTGATGAAGTTCCAAAGTAAGGTGATTGTTAATCAGATTTTGGTCCTCAAAGGAAGTGTCAAAACTGGTTAGATTGGGAAATACATCAACAAAAAGGGTGTGCTTCTTCTTCTTATTCGTCCCTTGGTAGATTTGGATGTTCAACTAGCTAGAATGGATCAGGTTCATTAGGAAGGAATCTCCCATGAGAAGCTCTCCTCCTTCCTCTATGCATGCGGTATCAAATCAGTATCA
>VDFB02196297.1:0-21575 GCA_007258455.2 Sequoia sempervirens | reverse complement strand
AAAAAAATTACAGTCATCATATGCGTATTCAATGTTGTCATAAACTGGTGACTACCCAATATAGTGATTCTACAGGAGTTCTGTCAAACATGAGAGGGCTATGCGCTGTCACTATATTGTCGTTAAAATTGTGGATGATATTTCCTACTAGGTAACTTTCTTGCTGCAAAAAGTGTTTCTAAGTTTCAAGTCGTTCTAGTCAGTCACGAGGCTGTGTGCTCTACACTAATATCTGTAGAATGTTGGATTTATTTTTCAGCCTTGAATATATTATCTTTGTCTTTGCAGCTTTTGTATCCAGTTTTGGATAAGAATTAGAAATATCCATTTTATTTTTTATTTTTAACCTGCAGCTGTGCATAAAATAATTGGGTGCTGAAATACCTAATAATCCTCTAAAATGCTTGAGGTAAGCTACTTATGTTTATGCCCACAAATAGTTGTCTTAAGAAGGCATTTTTGTAAGGCACCTCTGCCCTTTTCATGGGACGGAGCCTTAAATATATATATTTAATCTTTACGGGTTTGTTTTGGTTTCAGCAAATGGATGTTCTTTTTTAATAGGGGAGAGGACTCTTTCAATAGTTGTTATAGCATTTGTTAATTTAATATTCAATACTTTTAACAATATTGGAAAAATAGTTGTGAGTTTAAAATTGTTAGTGTTGATGATGACTACCCCTAATTGAATGAAATGTATTCCTTAGATCTATAAAACAACAAATCATGTGATGCCACATCAACACATCAATATGGGTCTTTCTAGAAACCTCATCAAAAAGCATACTGATGTGACATCAGCCAAGCAAACTGCTATAAGAAATTTGAAATGATTTGAAATTTTCACATAAGATTTTGAGAAGCACAAAATTAAGATACTCAACTACAGAATCCTCTCCCTGTTATATGATCATAATCTGTAACCTGTTAGGAAAAAAATACCGAAAAAGGTGGTGTAAATTTGTCTGCTCAATTACTCTTCTAAGTGCTTGTTAAGATATCTGTGGGGATCGCTTCACGTCAGTTGCCTGCTATTTTCATTGGATGCATGTGACTGACATTTACTTTAAATCAACACATTCCATTCAGTACATTAGAACAAAAAACTCTAAGATTGTGTGCATTACTGTCTATAAGAGCTTCCAACTCAGTAGCATTTCCTAGAGGTGAACAAACACTTACCCAAATGCATATTGGAAAAAAGATTATAATTCTAGATTAATGTTCTTCTGTCATAGAGTTGCTACGAGCTTTTATATTTTATTCCATGTTTCTGAGACAACTGAAATGTGTGGGCATTAAGTATGAGTGTTTGGTGTTTTCCAAGTTTCTAATACTACCTTGAAGAGGTGAGTCCCAATGTATGCATCGACAGCACTGAAAGGGTCATCAAGAAGTTGGCCATTAGCTTGTTGCCTTAAAATTCATAAGATAGCGCACCTGTGAGATTATTAGAGCCAAGATTCAAATATTTTAAAGATTTGAGCTGTCCAATGGCCCTTGGAATTGCACCTGTCAAAATTAATGACGTATTAATTAGAATAATTTTAGAATAGTCATTGAGGGAGGGAACCAGTTAGCACGTTGCCTTCAAAGTAAAGATGTGAGAGTAGTATACCTGTGAGATAGTTAAAGCCAAGATTCAAATATTCTAAAGACTTGAGCTGTCCCATGGCGTCTGGAATTGCCTCTGTCAAAGATAATGAAATATAATTAAAAATAATTAGTAAGAGAAGGGATGGAACTAGTTAGCACGTTGTCTTCAAAGTTAAGACATGAGAATAGTGCACCTGTGAAATGGTTATCGTAAAGGGACAAAATAAGTAGAGATTTGCAGTTTCCTAATTCAAGTGGTATAGATCCACTTAAATTGTTTCCACTCGAATACAAAAATTTCAAGGACTTGAGCTTCCCAATGGTCTTTGGAATAGTTCCTGTCAAATTCAATAAAATATAATTCAGAACAATTACTAAGATGAGGGGGGATTGAAACAAATAGCATATTCCCTACAAAGTTTAGAGATGAGAGTAGCGCACCTGTAAGATGGTTAGAGTAAATGAGCAAATGAACGAGAGACGTGCAATTTCCTAGTTCAGGTGGTATAGTTCCATTCAGATTGTTTTCATACAAATTCAATCTTTCCAAAGATTTGAGCTGTCCTATGGACTTTGGTATTGCCCCTGGGAAATTCAATGAAGTCTAATTTAAAACAATTACTAAATAGATGAATTGAAGTAGATTGCATGCGCCTTCAAAGTACAAAAATAAGAATAGCGCACCTGTGAGATAGTTAGAGCCAAGTTTGAAATATAGTAGAGATGTGCAATTTCCTAGGGTTTAAAAAAAGCAGCAGTCTCACATGTGGGCAAGGTTCAAGCTAAAACCCTGAACAACATTCGAGAGTCACAGTCTAAAAGGTTTCAAGGAGCATTCCAAATGAAAGTTTGGATGCAAGGGTCACCAAGAGACAGTAGCCATTATTGAAATGCATATGTGTGAGATAGGGGCAGCATTCTTTGAGACACTGACTTGTTATCTAGTACACCTATGCAGTGGCAAGGATAGTAATCTCATGAATGAATTTGATGCATAGTTACAAACCCTGTTTAAAGCCTTTGTAATGTGTGTAGCTTGTGCAGGGTTAAATGTGACTATAGAAAGTACTTTGAACTTTTCTCTTGTACCAGCGATTAGACTTCACAAAATGAATTGTACATGAAACACTATATACATTATATATATATATAAAGTAGGCAATGAACAATGTATTGTATAAAACCAGGGAACTTTTTTCGTCTGAATGAAAACTAGGCAAGTTGCTTGCAATAATCAATGTAAGGAACATAAAAGATCTTGCAAAAAATCATTTTGTTAAGTTCTTCTTTTCTTCCAATAAGTCCTACGAGCTAAAAAAAGCATTCTAATCTATATATTCTATTGTTTTCTTATCCACGATCAATCCCACATGATTAGACAACAATAGACTCAAACATAAGAAGCAAACATGTCTTTTGTTAATTTGTTTCTATCCATCCTCTTCCTTTATGTCCTCTTTCTACGAGGAACTATACTAATACGAGGCACTATTCTAATTGTGGGTGTCAATTGTTCATCACATTGGACACCCTCCTCATTATTCTCTTCTCCCACTTGCTCCTCATGTTCCTCTAGCTCCTCTTCATGCTCACTACCTGATGAGTTGGATTGTTGGGCTTCCTATACACAACAAAATTTAACTCATTAAAATAACATATCAAATCACAGTTTTAGCTTTGCTTGTTTCATTTCTCTATGCAAAAAAGAAACTATTATAATTCTAGGTGTATCTATCTATTTCAATATCTATATCATTTGTTTTGCAATGGAAATGAAAGAAAAATATGAAATTTTATTATATCCCACAACAACTTGCCTTACAATAATATATTCGGCTGGGACAGAACAAATTGGTGGGTACAATACCGCCTCATTTTGGTAATCTGACAAAACTGTCAATGCTTGATATTAGTGAAGGGTCGCTGTCTCGAGATCTCCCTCCTGAGATTTGTAAGCTCAAAAATTTGCAATATTTGAGGATACAGAATAACTCTCTTTCAGGAAGGATTCCTCCAGAGATTGGAGGTATGGTGAAATTGATGGACCTCAGCTTAGGAATCAATAACATATCTGGTCCTCTGCCAGCAGAAATAGGCAACCTTGAGGCCAATAGTTTACAAGAAACTACTTGGTGGTGTCCTATTTCATTTGTTTTATATATTGAGTGTATGAGATAGAGGTTTCATAGTGTTGCGATGGGGCTGAACTACTCTATCCCAGCCTCTCCACTCCCACCCACCACCTCCCACCATCTCTCCGCCGCCACCCTCTCTCCCACTCTCCCAGTCTCTCCAGCTCTCTCAGCCTCTCACCCTCTCCTACACTCTCAACTCTCTCCCACACTCTCCTACCTCTCACGGCTATTAGTATTGTTCTATCCTTTAACCTCCATGTCATTTTTCTAGTCTCATTAATAACACTGGAAAGTCTAAAATTGCACAAACACGTCTTAGCATTGAGTTTCTTTTATGTTAGAAAAATAACATTTCTTCTGTTTTAGTCTTTACCGGACAACAAGCTTCGTTCATATTAAAGATTAGAAATTCTTGCAAGTCTATCGTAATTTCTTGGGCAGTAGCAAAAATTTGCCAGTTTATCACTCACTGTAACCAGACATGCTAGATTTGCACCTGTATATGATGAAATAATAGGTATTTTTTCTTTAAAATATAGACTCGTGATTGGATATGGCCCATATATGACTGCCTATCTAGAGATAACGTGGGTATTGCACTGCTATATCTGAGACATGTCAGGTTATAACACAAATGTTTTGACGTGTCAGATTTGCATATTAAGTGTCCATGTCTGGATACTGTTATATATGCTGATATGACAAGGGTAACCAAGAGAATCCAGTAGCTTTAACGAGATCGGATCTTATTTAGAAACATACATTCAAATTTGATTGAGAATCAAAAGAATACGAAAAATTAAGGGACCCTTAAAAAATTCAATAAGAAAGACATTAATTCAATGACCAAAATTCTGTCGCATAGAGGTTGCCCCTCTAAGATGACTTAAAAACTTGTTACAGATGGGTAGACTGATATGACAAGGGTGCCCTGGAGAAACCAGTAGATTTGATGAGATTGAGCCTTAGCAAATGCAGTGATCCACATTCAAGTATGAGTGACGATACAAAAATTGCAAGAATTTAGGCAGCACCTCAAAAATATTTTTTAAATAAACATAATTGCATAAAGATTGGACAGTTTAGACGACTGAAAAACGGATGCCAAAAGGTTGGATTGCTAAAGACATTCTGCAGGTAACGTTAGGTCAGACCATTGTGGGAAGAGGGTTAAAGGCAAAATGAGAAAACCTTAAAGATGTACATGATGTTTAGGTATAATGGGGAAAGGCACTGGTCAAAAGTCATTAACCACGGACAAAATCACCTAAAACTGTCCATAATTTCAATGCTCAGAATACTGGCCTAAATTTTGGCGACTAATATCTAAGATTTAGAAATACAAATAAAGAAATTGAGAACACATGAAACCTATGTTGGACGAACACAAATAAAGAAATTGAGAACACATGAAACCTATGTTGCCAGTTCATCCAGAAGAGGCCCCAAGACCAGGTCCAAGTTGAACCCTGTCCAGGATCCCATTCGGTGTGATCTGGGATCGCACAGAAGGCAGCATTAAGTATGTGGATTCATCCTGGATTAACCCAAGCAAACGCAAAATGAACCTAAGCAGATCCAACTGAACCCAGATAGAACCTGTGGGTTTTTGGATGTTTTTTTTTCCTGCACAGGTGAATCCCTTGCAAATCCTCCACTTCTCATTCTGCACGAGTCAATGGAAGGCTGCAGCATGGGAGGATATTTAGTTCCACCAAAGACACAACTGTTTGTGAATGTGTGAGCAATGGGAAGTGATGAAAACATTTGGGAAGATGTTCATCATTCTAAGCCCAAGTGGTTTACAGGCAATAATAAAGATGTGAGAGGTCAGGACTTCAATCTGCTACCCTACGGATCAAGAAGAGGATGCCCAAGGATATTCATGGAGATATTGAGTTGGCAATTGATCAGCTGGTTTATTGCTTTAACTGGACTGTGGAGAGTGAGGTGGATGTGGTGGAAGAGTTTGGATTAACTATTCCTAGAAAAACTTCACTGTTTGCCCACCCTTCACAGAGGCTCGCAGCTGCATATCCAATTTAAGCAAGTATTACCTGATAAGTGCCTTTTGAATGTTTTTAACTCTAATTTTAGGTTTAAATTGATTAATACATAATCATAATGTTAATAATTATTTAAATTAGTCAAGCCCATGTGGTAAGTCATTGGGTTAAAACTTAATTGTGGAGGCCCGTGTTCAAGTCCCCAAAGTGACATGAGGTTTAATAAAATTGAATATAATCAGGTTAATTACCAAATTCACCGTTGAGTGTGGCTTAGCCCAACGATTGAGGCCAGGTCAAGTCCTGGGTGAATTTGGCAGAAGAGACACCCTCACTCATGGTATCTAAGCCAAAGAGCTTCCCACAAAAGGAATATCCGAATAAAGTTACAAAAATAATAATAATTTTTAAAATTAATAATATATAATAATATTTAATATTCATTAGTATTACCTTAATTTATAATTTTATTATTAACTTTGTTAATATTGTATAAGGTTCATCACTATTATTTTATAATTGAATACTAAGAAATATGTAAATTGTCTCTAACATTCCTGCCTCTAATAAAATACTAGGAAATCTTACAAAAGGTAGAAGAATCTCATCTCATCTTCTCCCTACAAAATGAACATATGGAATCCATATGAACTCAAACTTGAACGATCAAAGGTAGCAGGCAGGTAAAGATTGTATTATCATGCCACTGTAACCTTGGATTGAAAGATTGAAAGACAGTTGAAATCATAGTTCCCAACTTCCCACACACAAACAACACAAGAACTAAATGTTTGCAGCACTCTAAAATACAAAAACGCAAAAGGATTTATGCTAATACATGGATGAAAATATTTTATGAGGCAAACGAATCAACTAAAAAAGGAACTCTCAAAAAACAAATCATTAAAAATTAAGGAACTCTCAACGAAACCACAGTTTTAACCAACCAAAAATTTGTTACACAAAGGCAGCCAAGCCGTGGACAACAGAAAAGGACTTCATGATCAATAGCTCTATTCACCAAAGAAATCGTTCAAAATAAGAACTACAGTAGTTTAATGGTTATGGAATTCTAATTTTTTTGTGTAGGAGAACAACAGAATATTTAAAAGTCCAGAATTCTCTGAATTTTTATGTAGGAAATCAATTCCAGAGTATTACTGCACATAAATTAGAAAACAGGCGAGCATGTGGGAAACACAAATGTTGAATGTGAAAAAACCTTCTTGGGTTAGAAAACTCTACAGGTGCTTGTATTATTTCTGGATTTTTATGACAAAGTTACACTAGTTTTTAACAGTGTTGCTCTAAAGGTGTTCTTTCAGCAGAGAAGCATACCAGAAGCAGCCTTGGTCTGTGATCAGGTGGGTTGAAGGCACAGTCAAGAGCCGCAGCAGTTATAAATTGTTTGTGCAGGCATAAATACATTTGTTTGTGACTCTCACAAAGAGGAATGGGCTTGGAGGATGGAGTTGGCCTAAATCCTAGCTCAAGTTAAATATGCCTGCAAGATAGGTGAAGAAGCAGTAGGATTTGGCAGGAATCTCAGGGGGCTCTTTAAGCAGGCTATCATAATAATTAACTTCCTAAATCAACTTCTAATATACACACAAACTAATTAACTAGATCTATCATACTTGAAGAGCTTGTGAATGCGATTTGCAACTGTCACAGCCTTTATGACTGTATTGTCACTTCAAGACAGTGATTTTTCACAGGACAGAGTTTGTAAGAACAATAGCGAGGACATACGGGTGGATCAATCAAAGAGAGCAGTGATCACAAGTCTTAAAGGCTTGAAGGGCAGACTTGGAATATAAATCACAGTCATCAAATTTCATGCAAGTCTTTAAAAATCAAGAACAATGAAGGAATAATTTGCAAGAGGTCGGTCCTTTAAGGTTGACATTGAGTATGGACTGTGCAAAGGAATGAACATTCACCAAGGGCAGACCCTTAGGGTTTTCATGACATGAAAACCCTAGGTAACAATGCTTTTAAGTGTCACAATAAGGAAATAAGACAGTCAATCAAAGGACATCCATGAAGTAGAGGGGATAGATAACAGTCTAAATGCATGCATGGGATGACAGTATAAGTCATAAAAATGTATGAAACGTGGACTGTGGCTATGTGAGTTTTGTAGGAAGGAGCAAAGATTCGAAGTAATCATATAGATCACAGTCATAAATGGATCACAGAAATCAGTGAAGATTAGGTACAAATCAAGAATAACGATAAGCAAGAATAGTGGAACCATTCAATTTTCAGACTGAATATTTATTATGGTAGATCCACAAAAACATACGATATCATTCTATTCAACAAAGAGCACCAATTGTTACTCAGTTTCAACAGATATAAGGCAAGAATATTAACTGCATGAAGAATAAACCCAAACCAAAGGTAATAACTTAAAACAAAACGGGCAAAGATATTGTTTTGGAAAAGTTGATCAAGGAGATCACTGGGGCCTTGCCATTCCATCTGCAAGCAGCAAGCTGTTGTTAAGAGAAAACTATAGCCCATAGCTAGCAGGGCTTCTCACTAGTAATTACTAATAGATAGTTCCTTATCTGCCGGCCAAGAAAGTGTCAGAATTGAGCTAAAGATTCCATCTGTTTCTTCAAGTTCCTAACAAACAAGGAGAGTTAAAGCATATCTCCTAGGATTGCAAACTTGCCAGTCAATTCTAGGTCGGTTTTAATTGATGGTTTTGACTGACCTTTGTCCAACTGTTATACTAAAGGCAATTTTTTTGTAATATTTAGTTTTGTAGACAGTCTAGTTATGTTATGTAATCTAGTTATCTGCTCTTTACAACTCTTCCTGCTTAGCCTGCTTAGGAAAGAATTTGTGATTGAAAATTGCTTGTAGGGAGACATATTCAGATATGCTGTCTTTTATTGCTGTGATAGGAAGAGTTTACTCTGCAATGCCCAGTTTTTCACAGTTAGAATGTTTTATTTCGATTTACCATAGTTTTGTTTTTTTGGCTAGTTTCTATGCTTGTGAAAGATTTTTATTTAATCATTGATGATTGTATAGATTTTCAAAATCTTTACCTAATGGGAGCATATATATCTTTTTTCACAGGTCTTTCAGGATCTGGGATTGCACTCATTCAGCACAAAAATGTGAGTATATACCCTATCCCAATTTTCTTATTCTGATCTTGTGTAATCCAGAGACACTAGATAGCAATCAAATGAAGCAAATTAAGCAATCACTTCATCCCAGTTTTTTCGTTCTTATCTTGTGTAATCCTGACACATCAAACAAGCAATCAAATATTGTTGTCTGGCCCTCTAGGTCTGTTATTGTTTTTCTATTTTTCTGTACAAGCTTGAACAATGATATTGGTCACTTGGAACATGATTGTGATTGCCAATGTATTCAAACAGGTTACATCTTGTGGTTACTGAATTGAGAAGAAAACAAAAGCTTAATTTTTATTTGGCAGATCTATACATCGGCATGCAACATCTTTTCTATGACCCATAAATTTGATCTTACAACATGAACAGTACCAAAGGTATTATTTTCCTGGTTGATGATGCATTTCTCTCCTGGAGTCATTTATTTGATGACTGATATATTTTAGACCTTTGTGAATGAATACACTGTGACTGAAAAAGATGTTGGAAAAGGCAGGTAATTGGCAGCACTAGAGGAAGTTGGCTTTCTTATTGGATTAGAAACAAACATGTCTATATCTGTTCCCCTATCTTATTGTCTTATCAATTTCATTGTAGTTGAAACTTGAACCAAAGTTCTATGTTGAATATAATGTTTGTGTTGCTTGATTTTGGCTAGTTATTGAGTTGCTAGAGGAAGAATAAAATATTAATCATCGTATTTTTGTTTTCTCTTTCTTTTTAGAGTTTATGACTGGTTTCATCTTCTTAAAAAATGCATTATTATTTATTTTTTATTCTCAATAGGTTCATTCATGGAGCACCCTTAGATTGAAACAAACAAAAAGTCTGATAAAAACCATAAATAGTTGTGAATTATAGCAATAAGATTAAAAGGAACTTCAACATCTAATAGCAATATTTGTAGGAAAGCTATGAATATTGCTCAGCAGAATGTTACTGTGATTTTTTATAACAAAATGAATATTTTCTGACCGGTTCACTGGTTCTAACAGTGATATTGTGGAGATGGCAAGCTATGCGCCCCCAGCACATAGTATCTCTGCACTTGGCATTGAAGTCCTCAAGTTCAAACATAAAGGCCAAGTGATGGTGATATATGTGGTAGGCTGTTAGCCCTGTATGCAAACATTTGTAGCAGCTTTACCTAATTCAAAAAAGAAACCTAAGCAGTATAAGGTGGATAGGAGAATGATGCTAAGTCTATTTGTTTAGTATATAAATATAAATTCTCTTCTTGGACTTACAACTTGGTCGGTAAATAGCAACACAGTATGGATCCATCTTTTTATGTCTGCGAATGCCATTTCTTCTACAAGGAACTCACATAATTCTATGAAGTAAGGAAGGAGTTTGTTACATGCAGTCAACTTTGTGCATTTTGTCGCTATCATTTTTCAAGTTGGGAATGCCTTTTGTAATTGGCTTTTTTTCCTTCCTTTTTCATTTGGTCGATAGCATCAGAAATTGTATCATCCACTTCATTGTTTAGCCAAAGAGAGGGTCGTTCTGATCATCAACTCACACCTGGGGGATGGTGTATAGGGACAGGCAATAGAGATCCATGTCACATGAGAGGCGATCCAACAATCCTTAGACATTAGAAGGCGTACTGTTGAAACTGCTTGCTCCTGAAAAGCTTTGGGAATTTGACTGTCTAGAGGAAAATTTCACATGAACAATGTCTTGAAGACCAATTTTTTTCTTCCACGTGTCATCGAAAGAGTTCCATTGTGGCCAGATCAAAAATCTAAAATTCAACTATGAATTTGCTAAATCTTGTGCATCTTGAAGAAGGCCTTAATGGGTACTTGCAAATATGATTTCATCCAATTTTTTATTTAAATTAATGGTCAATTAAAAACGTCTAGATGCCAAGGAAAAATGGAACTTTCGAACCATGGAGACAATAATGCTAAAGCCGGAATATAGAATGCACCAGCCGGGTTAACTAGATACAGACTTTTGAAGCATATTAGATCGAATAAAAACCTAGCAATTCAGTTACTGCTAACAGGAAACATACCCTAGGCTAACTCTAAATAATACTCTGTTCCTTGGTCATTCCATTTTAAATCCTTGCTAAAGGAAACATACCTATTTGCTTGCAGACGGCCAACGGGTTGGAGAAAATGGCAGTCCGGCTAGGGCATAAGATTTTCTGCAGATTCTGATCAATGAAAAACCAATACAATGATCTTCCCGCCACACCCATTGTTATAAAGCTTCCCGCAAAACCCATTGTAAGCCTTCCCGCCAGAAGAAACTGCATCCGAGAGGGACGCCGCGGCTGTAGCAGCAGACGGGAGAGCAACTCACAGAATCATCGAAAAGGTAGGAAAACTGTGGGAAAGAATTAATATATCTTTAGGGAAAATGTAGTTTTTCTTTTGTCTTAATTTAAGACGATATAAAATAAAAAAATATAACCTAAATATGTTTAATTTCTATTGTCTTAATTTTAGACAATATAAAATAAAAAATATAACTTAAATATGTTTAAGACAAGTTAAGACAGTGGAAGTGAAATCTATTAAAGTGCCAAAGGCACAGGCCTTTTGTTTTCCCTGTGATAGAATAAATGAAATTAACAGAGGATCAATTACAAAGTACATTGATAGATTATTACTTACAATACAATTTTGTCCTATCATGGAAATGGACTAGTACTAAATAAAATTTTAGGCAGGTGGTTTTTTTGTTGTAAAATTAATACTCAACTACTAAGCAATGCATCATGCATGGCAAATCTTTACTAGGCCAACTCTCTACCAAAATGTGGGCCTTAAAAGTGTTCCATGCATCCCAAGACTAGGGCTGGTTTATATCCCCAATGTTAAGGGATTCAATGAAAAAGTCTCGTCCATCAATCAACAACAAACTGAGCTGAGGAGATTGTTGGACACTACTAAATGAAAGATATATATGTGTGTGTGTGTGTGTGTGTGTGTATGTGTGTGTGTTGTGTGAGATAAAGATATATGGAGAGATAGAGAGGGAAGGAGAGGGAGGTAGAGAAATAGAGAGGAGAAAAAAGTAAAGAGATATAGAAGAGGGAGTAATAGAGAGATAGAGGGGGGGGGAGACAGGGATAGAAAGAGGGAGAGATAGGGATAGAAAGGAGAGATAGAGATAGATATAACTTATGAAAGATAGAGGGGTTGAGAGAGAGATGGAGAGGGAGAAATAGAGATATTAAGAGGGAGACAATGAGAGGGGGATGGAGAGATAGAAAGATAAATATATAAGAAGTTATATATAGAGAGGTAGAGAGAGGGATATGTAGAGAAGGAAAGAGTGAGAGATAAATTGTGATAAAGATAAGTAATAAAAAGATGAAGAGATAAATAGAGAGGGGGAGAGAGAGATAAAGATAAGGAGGGAGAAATGGAGTGTGTATGTGTGTGTGTGAGAGAGAGATATATATGAAGATAGAGACAAAGGGATATATTTAGGGAGAGAGGGAGAGATTCAATGGAGAGAGGATAGAGATAAAATAGAGATATAGAAAGAGGAAGTGATAGGGAGAGATAGAGATCTCAAAAGAGGGAGAGATAGGTAGTGGGAAAAATGGAGGGGGAAGAGAAATAAAGAGAGATGGAAGGAGAGAGGAAAGGGAAGAGGGAGAGAATGAGAGAGGGAGCATTGGAAGGATAGAAAGATAGAGATAGGGAGTTATATATAAAGAGAGGTAGAGATGAGGAGATATATGTATAAAGATGGGAAGAGAAAGAGAGACACTCCTATCTATGTCTCCCTCTCAATCTCTATGTTTCTCATTATCTCTCAATTTCTCTCTTTGTATCTCTCTCATATTTCTCTATATATTTTTCTTACGTTCTCTCTTCCTCTCTCTCCCTATCTCTCTACCTTACTCCTTTATTGTCCCTGTTATCTCTCTCTGCTTCTATATGTCTTTTGTCTCTATTTTCTTTATCTATCTTTGTCTCTCTCCTATGATGCTATATCTGTCTATGTCTCTTATATTCTCTCTATATATATATATTCCTCTGTATCTGGCTCTATCTCTATCTCTGTATCTATATCTCCTCTTCTATATCTCTGTAATGTTTTGTCTCCTCTTTTTCCATGGATCTCTGTTTATCTTTCTCTCTATCTTTTTTTTCTCTTTTTTCTCTTTTTGTATCTCCCCTCTCCTATATCCATGTCCATTTTTTATCTTTGCCTCCCCCTCACTCTCTCTTCCTTTCTTTCTCTTTTTCTCCCTTTTCCTCTTTATATCTTCTCTATCTTCCTTAAGTGTGCAATGGGTACACTAAAGAGGTTTGAAAGGTGAATTATTGTATCCTTAATCAAATGACATATGTGGTACCCAGAGCATAACTCCCTAGGGACACATGTAATCCTTGGATTGATAGATATAGTGAGGATGAATAGGGAGTGTGTGTGTGTGTATGTGTGTTATTGTGTGTGTGTGTGTGTGTTTGTGTGAGAGAAAAGATATGGAGAGAGATAGAGAGGAAGGAGGAGGGAGGTAGAAATAGAGAGGAGAAAAAAGTAAAGAGATATAGAAGAGGGAGTAATAGAGAGATAGAGGGGGGGAGACAGGGATAGAAAGAGGGAGAGATAGGGATAGAAAGAAGGAGAGATAGAGATAGATATAACTTATGAAAGATAGAGGGGTTGAGAGAGAGATGGAGAGGGAGAAATAGAGATATTAAGAGGGAGACAATGAGAGGGGGATGGAGAGATAGAAAGATAAATATATAAGAAGTTATATAGAGAGAGGTAGAGAGAGGGATATGTAGAGAAGAAAGAGTGAGATATAACTTGTGATAAAGATAAGTAATAAAGAGATGAAGAGATAAATAGAGAGGGGAGAGAGAGATGTCAAGATGGGAGGGAGAATGGGTCTGTATGTGGTATTGTGTGAGGAGATATATATATATATATGAAGATAGAGACAAAGGGATATATTTAGGGAGAGAGGGAGAGATTCAATAGAGAGAGGATAGAGATAAAATAGAGATATAGAAAGAGGAAGTGATAGGGAGAGATAGAGATCTCAAAAGAGGGAGAGATAGAGAGATAGGTAGTGGAAAAAATGGAGGGGGAAGAGAGAGAAAGAGAGATGGAAGGAGAGAGGAAAGGGAAGAGGGAGAGAATGAGAGAGGGAGCATTGGAAGGATAGAAAGATAGAGATAGGGAGTTATATATAAAGAGAGGTAGAGATGAGGAGATATATGTATAAAGATGGGAAGAGAAAGAGAGAGACACTCTTTCTATCTATGTCTCCCTCTCAATCTCTATGTTTCTCATTATCTCTCAATTTCTCTCTTTGTATCTCTCTCATATTTCTCTTTATATTTTTCTTACATTCTCTCTTCCTCTCTCTCCCTATCTCTCTACCTTACTCCTTTATTGTCCCTATTTATCTCCCCCTCTCTCTACTTCTATATATCTTTGTCTCCTATTTCTCTTTATCTATCTCTTTATCTGATCTCTCCCTATGGTACTTTATATCTATCTATGTCTCTTATATTCGCTCTCTCTCACACACTATCTCTATCTTTATCTCCCCCCTCTCTTTCCCTATTTATTCCTCTAGTATATCTCTACCTCTATCTCTATCTCTATATCTCTATCTCTCTTCTATCTCTCTATATCTCTTTGTCTCCCTCTTTATCTCTGCATAGATCTCTATTTATCTTTCTCTCTATCTTTTTTTCTCTCTTTTCTCTTTTTGTATCTCCCTCTCCCTATCTATATCCATGTCCATTTTTATCTTTACCCCTCTCTCTCTCTCTCTTCCTTTCTTTCTCTTTTCTCCCTTTTTCCCTCTTTATATCTTCTCTATCTCTTCCTTAAGTATGCAATGGAGTGCAGCTAAAGATGTTTTGAAAAGGTGAATTATCATATCCTTAATCAAATGACACATGTGGTACTTGAGGCATAACTCCTAGGGACACATGTAATCCTTGGATTGTAGATATACTGAGGGAGGAATAGGGAGTGTGTGTGTGTGTGTGTGTGTGTGTGTGTGTGTGTGTGTGTGTGTGTGTTTAGTGAGAAAGATATATGGAGAGAGATAGGAGGGAGAGGAGAGGTAAGAAGCCGAGAGGAGAAAAATATAAAAGAGATATAGAAGAGAATTAATAGAGAGGGAGATGGGGATAGAAAGAAGGAGGGTAGAATATAAGATATAACAGGAAAGATAAAGGGGTTGAGAGGAGGGATGGAGAGGGAGAATTAGAGATATTAGAGAGGGAGACAATGAGAGGGATGGAGATAGAAAGATAAATATATAAATTCATATATATATATAGAGGTAGAGAGGGATATGTAGAGAAGGAAAGAGTGAGAGATAGCACATGATAAGATAAGTAATAAAGATAAATAGAGAGGGGAGAGAGATAAAGATAAGGAGGGAGAAATGGAGTGTGTATGTGTGTGTGAGAGAGAGAGATATATATGAAGATAGAGACAAAGGGATATATTTAGGGAGAGAGGGAGAGATTCAATGGAGAGAGGATAGAGATAAAATAGAGATATAGAAAGAGAAAGTGATAGGGAGAGATAGAAAGATAGGTAGTGGGAAAAATGGAGGGGGAAGAGAGAGAAAGAGAGATGGAAGGAGAGAGGAAAGGGAAGATGGAGAGAATGAGAGAGGGAGCATTGCAAGGATAGAAAGATAGAGATAGGGAGTTAAATATAAAGAGAGGTAGAGACGAGGAGATATATGTATAAAGATGGGAAGAGAAAGAGAGAGACACTCCTTCTATCTATGTCTCCCTCTCAATCTCTATGTTTCTCATTATCTCTCAATTTCTCTCTTTGTATCTCTCTCATATTTCTCTATATATTTTTCTTACGTTCTCTCTTCCTCTCTCTCCCTATCTCTCTACCTTACTCCTTTATTGTCCCTATTTATCTCCCCCTCTCTCTACTTCTATATATCTTTGTCTCCTATTTCTCTTTATCTATCTCTTTATCTTTCTCCCTATGATACTTTATATCTATCTATGTCTCTCTCTCTCTCTCTATTTATTCCTCTATATCTCTACCTCTATCTCTATCTCTATATCTATATCTCTCTTCTATATCTCTATATCTCTTTGTCTCCCTCTTTACCTCTCCATAGATCTCTATTTATCTTTCTCTCTATCTTTTTTTCTCTCTTTTCTCTTTTTGTATCTCCCTCTCCCTATCTATATCCATGTCCATTTTTATCTTTGCCTCCCCCTCACTCTCTCTCTTCCTTTCTTTCTCTTTTTCTCCCTTTTCCTCTTTATATCTTCTCTATCTTCCTTAAGTGTGCAATGGGTACACTAAAGAGGTTTGAAAGGTGAATTATCGTATCCTTAATCAAATGACACATGTGGTACCCTGAGCATAACTCCCTAGGGACACATGTAATCCTTGGATTGTTAGATATAGTGAGGGAAGAATAGAGAGTGTGTGTGTGTGTGTGTGTGTGTGTGTGTGTGTGTGTGTGTGTGAAAGATATATGGAGAGAGATAGAAAGGGAAGGAGAGGGAGGTAGAGAAATAGAGAGGAGAAAAAAGTAAAGAGATATAGAAGAGGGAGTAATAGAGAGATAGAGGGGGGGGAGATAGGGATAGAAAGAGGGAGAGATAGGGATAGAAAGAAGGAGAGATAGAGATAGATATAACTTATGAAAGATAGAGGGGTTGAGAGAGATGGAGAGGGATAAATAGAGATATTAAGAGGGAGACAATGAGAGGGGGATGGAGAGATAGAAAGATAAATATATAAGAAGTTATATATAGAGAGGTAGAGAGAGGGATATGTAGAGAAGGAAAGAGTGAGAGATAACTTGTGATAAAGATAAGTAATAAAGAGATGAAGAGATAAATAGAGAGGGGGAGAGAGATAAAGATAAGGAGGGAGAAATGGAGTGTGTATGTGTGTGTGTGTGAGAGAGATATATATGAAGATAGAGACAAAGGGATATATTTAGGGAGAGAGGGAGAGATTCAATGGAGAGAGGATAGAGATAAAATAGAGATATAGAAAGATGAAGTGATAGGGAGAGATAGAGATCTCAAAAGAGGGAGAGATAGAAAGATAGGTAGTGAGAAAAATGGAGGGGGAAGAGAGAGAAAGAGAGATGGAAGGAGAGAGGAAAGGGAAGAGGGAGAGAATGAGAGAGGGAGCATTGGAAGGATAGAAAGATAGAGATAGGGAGTTATATATAAAGAGAGGTAGAGATGAGGAGATATATGTATAAAGATGGGAAGAGACAGAGAGAGACACTCTTTCTATCTATGTCTCCCTCTCAATCTCTATGTTTCTCATTATCTCTCAATTTCTCTCTTTGTATCTCTCATATTTCTCTTTATATTTTTCTTACATTCTCTCTTCCTCTCTTTCCCTATCTCTCTACCATACTCCTTTATTGTCCCTATTTATCTCCCCCTCTCTCTACTTCTATATATCTTTGTCTCCTATTTCTCTTTATCTATCTCTTTATCTGATCTCTCCCTATGGTACTTTATATCTATCTATGTCTCTTATATTCGCTCTCTCTCTCTCACACTATCTCTATCTTTCTCTCCCCCCTCTCTCTCCCTATTTATTCCTCTAGTATATCTCTACCTCTCTCTCTATCTCTATATCTCTATCTCTCTTCTATCTCTCTATATCTCTTTGTCTCCCTCTTTATCTCTCCATAGATCTCTATTTATCTTTCTCTCTATCTTTTTTTCTCTCTTTTCTCTTTTTGTATCTCCCTCTCCCTATCTATATCCATCCATTTTTATCTTTGCCCCCCCTCTCTCTCTCTCTCTCTCTCTCTCTCTCTTCCTTTCTTTCTCTTTTTCTCCCTTTTCCTCTTTATATCTTCTCTATCTTCCTTAAGTGTGCAATGGGTACTCTAAAGAGGTTTGAAAGGTGAATTATCATATCCTTAATCAAATGACACATGTGGTACGTTGAGCATAACTCCCTAGGGACACATGTAATCCTTGGATTGTTGGCATGAATCGACTAATCAAAAGTTAGTCTCCCTCTCTCTCAATAACATTTAATTTAGATTTTAAGTTTGAAATTTATTTTATCATATAAATTAGGATAAAAATAAAATGAATAATTATAAATTAAATTATTTCTAATAACTTTTAATTATAATTTGTAATTTCATAAGCATAAATAAATATGTAAAATAAATTTCAAAGTTAAATCATACTACAAAGGAAATGCAAAATTACAATATCCATTTAAACAAATAATTTTAAAATAATTAAAATTTAATAACATGAATAATTATAAATTAAATTATTTCTAATAACTTTTAATTGTAGTTTGTAATTTCATAAATATAAGTAAATATGTAAAATAAATTTCAAAGTTAAATCATACTATAAAGGAAATGCAAAATTAAAATATCCATTTAAACAAATAATTTTTAAAAAATATTAAATAATAAACTTATTGAGAATAAATAATTAAATAATAGAATTAAAATTTAAAAAAATGTACTTTAAAAATATAATGAATATATTGCAAACAATAGTAACATTAATTTGAAAGTAAAATTGTACTTCAAATAAAATAGTAAAACTAAGAATGAACAGTATTAAAACTGTTAAAACTAAAATTTTAACTTTTATATTAAAAATTATAAGTAAGATTAAACTTAAAAAACTAAAAAATAAAATGAAAGGTAAAAAATCAATTTCTAATTTAAATATAGATAATTTTGATTTGATTTGATTTAATTTTAATAAATTTTATGTGATTTAATTTAAAATGTATATTAAAAAAAATTAAATATAAATATTTAATATAAATATAAATTTACTAAAACCTACAATAAAAAACTCTAATAACTACTCAAATATTTTTTTAACTTTAAAAATTATTAAGAATAAATTAAACTAAAAGAAATAACACAGAGCATTGATAATTGAAATAGGCACGTGGCATATTCTCTTTATCACGAAATGCCAAATAAATAAATAAAAATGACAAAAGAAAAAAAATAGTGAGAGACAATGTAAAATAAAAAATAAAACTTAAATATATTTCATTTCTATTGTCTTAATTTGAGACAATGTAAAATAAAAAATAAAACTTAAATATATTTAATTTCTATTGTCTTAATTTGAGACAATGAAAAATAAAAAATAAAACTTAAATATATTTAATTTCTATTGTCTTAATTTGAGACAATGTAAAAAAAAAAAAAACTTAAATATATTTAATTTCTATTGTCTTAAGTTAAGACAAAATAAATAAATAAATATAACTTAAATATATTTAAGACAAAATTAGTATTTTGTCTTAAATTATCGTCTTAAAAAGCCCCTCAATGTAGTAGTGTGGCAGGCAGTTGTGGAGTAATTGGAGGCTGCGGGCTACTGTTGAGAATCGAGGGAAATTTTAGTTGACCTTCTAACCTGGGTAATTTCACTTGACTGTCATAACAATCCCTATTCAGTCTTTGAGAAGCAAATGGTGATGAAGAATCATCAGTAGCAGATTTGGGTGATGGCCTCTTATTTCCAGTGAGGGACTGCACGACAGCAGAAAGAAGTCGATAAAGTCATTGGAAGGGAGGGAGAAAGTGCGGAGAAGCCGGAAAAGGACAACTCACTAGTACGACAAAATAATATTTTTATTTCAAAGCAAGATTAGACTTCTTTGACTCTAGGCACACATAAAATTATTGAAAATTTTAACTTCATTAGTTTATTTTTGGCTCCTACAATTTTCCACATGAACATGGTGTAATTTCAGTATCGTGTGTGAACAAAAGCTGTAGTGATGTAAAGGATGGTCTTCCCACTACCGTTTTCATGCGTACAGTTGTATGTTTAAGTTAAAAAACAAATGAGAAGGATTATTCGTGGCAACGGTCAGGAATAGAAACATAGCAATGATATGAGACACAACAAACCCGGGAAAAAGCAAACTAAAAGAATATAAAACGCCAAAAGTGAATTTAAATTACGATGTTCTTCTAGAATCAATTAAATACTTGTTAGGTTTCTAGCCACACTATCAGATCTGTGATCCGAGGGTAGGGTCGAAGCCAAACACAATGGCATTGTTCCTTTCATTAAATTGGGTGTTATATATACACTATTTTTCTCCATCTAAGTTGCAATATATATGAAAGAGGATGAAAGATTCTTGACTACTAAGGGAAAGGGGTCCATAGTGGGTAGAGGTCCTATGGTGGGTATAGAAGAGGGTTTGAGTCGGCCCCATAGTGGGTAGGCTTAATATCTAATTGCAAAACACTTTTATCCATAAAATACACAAGCTGACAAATCATGTGATGCCACATCAATGCACCAATAATACATGACTTAGTGACCCACTATCGGTCTCACCTTTTTTTGAGCTTTTTTGGATATCTTGACA
Source organism: Sequoia sempervirens (assembly GCA_007258455.2). Lineage (NCBI taxonomy): Eukaryota > Viridiplantae > Streptophyta > Pinopsida > Cupressales > Cupressaceae > Sequoia > Sequoia sempervirens. The sequence goes on along the minus strand of VDFB02196297.1, from coordinate 1,328 downwards.
AAAAGCATGGTGATGTGTCTTCATATTTGATGATGTGGCCTTGAAACCAATTTTTATAAGCAGGGGACTTGCCAAATAAGCTATTGTAAAAATTTGGGAGTGATTTGAAATTTTCACATAAGACTTTGATAAGTGCGAAGTTAGGGTGGCCCACTATAGGCCCCTCTCCTTTATTATTTTTTAGGTTTTTTATTTATTTGTTAATAGTGTATGTATTATTAATTAAAATATAATTTTATATATATTTTTATTAAAAATAAGTAGAGACAACCATATTTTAAAAGTTCAAATGGGGTTATACTATGAACATAAAACAATAATAGATTTATAAAAATTCATTAAGTGGGGAGATTAGTAGTATAGAGAGGAGGAAGCGAGTCTTGGTCAACCAACTTGTTAATTACATGAATGATGTCTGAAGTGACCATAGAAGGATCCCACCCATCATTACCATCTTGTTTTATCTTCAATAACTACTCAAACAAGAGAAATAACAAAAGTCAATAGAGGGAACTTGGTAGAGTTTGGCCAACTAGTAGAATCACTACCAAAAGACAAAGGGTAAGTAGAGAGGGAGTGAGTAGGTTGTGACCATTGTCGTCAAGCACAATCTCATTTGAGAAGAGGTAGAGAGACTTGAAAATGAGCATCCGAGCTTCCATGAATAGATTGGCTATGTCGTAGACAACACCCATGAGGTTAAGGTTGACCTCTACTAGAGGTGGGAGTTAGAGGAACCCTAACAACAAAACATGGGGCATTATCCTAACAATCCAACAACACTTGCAGATGAGTAATTTCAAGTGTAACTTTATTTTCTTGCCCTTGAATCTAGATAAACACATTAGGACATATCATGAATTCAAACAAAGTGAAAAATTATGATCAATAGAGCATAAAAAAAAATGTAGAATTTCTATCTTTCCAAATGCCAAGGAGGATCTCCATCCTAAAATCATGCCAAATTTGAGTGTATCTAGAAGGGATTCTAGGCCAATTCCCTCAATACCATATGCTAAAAAAACTCAAGATGAAAAGGCTTGAAGAAATCATGAATTGAGGCCTAAAAATATTGAACAATGGTATAAAACTAGAAAACATACTTGAGAGATTTGTGATGACTACAAAAAGGACATCAAGAGCCTAGAATCCCTAAGTGGGTTAACCTAGAACCAATAGGAAGGTCTTGGACAAAAACACATGAAGACAAATTAGTGAGCTTTTACTTATTAATGAATAATAAAATGGTGTGAAACATGCATTACCAAATTGATAGAATTGATTACAAAATCACTTTTTATTCAAAATAGGCAACAAAGGAAGATGAA